>OOIL02006840.1:457558-492279 GCA_900332095.2 Cuscuta campestris | reverse complement strand
TATATATATATATATATATATATATATATATATATATATATATATATATATATATATATATATATATATATATATATATAGACACACACACACAAATAAATATTTATTTTTTTTATTTATAAATATATATATTTTTATAAAAGAAGATATGTATATACATATATATAGCAACAAAATTTGATTCACATGAAAAGAGTTCAACATCTTATATGTTTTTAGACTACTACACTGGTGGTCCCCTAAGTGGTGAGATACAAAGTCTATAGGGGGTGAATAGACTTTGTTACAAATTTAAAAACTTTTTTGTTTCTTTTTGAAAACGTTAAATGGTTGTTATTCTAAAGTTCTTGAGAACTTAGATTATGTGTGGAAGTTGGTGGATTGTTGGAGCAGTAATCAAAAAGAAAGACACGCAAACTTTAACGAGCTTCGAAGGTGGGGTAATCTTTTACGTCCTCAAAATCCACTATGTAGTTGGTTGTTGAATATTAACCAACAATTACACTTTTGTGAATTTTTGCACGGTATATCTTCGCAAGGCCAATATTGCTACTGCACTCGTGCTGGCTTTGTTGTTCCTTCGAAGGTCAAGCTTCTTCAACAACTGCAAGGTCCGAACAATATGACTTGCAAGATCAACTTGTAGGAGAGTTGATGTGCCCCGTTTTAATCAAGATGTTTGATTAAAATTATATCCTTCAACGTGGTGTGGTACTTGAGGCAAGGAAACCTTCAAGTGTTTGCACTTATAGCTCTTTGGAAGAAGTAGTTTGCTTCTAGATAAGGAGTTTTTTGACTTCTCTTTTTATAAAGCTTTTAGGCTAACTGTGAATGATGATATTGTTGTTTTTCTTCAGTCTTCCAATGGAGCTATATACATAGACTGCATGGATTAATCTATCCGTTGAAAGGAATAGATTAAGCGTTGCATTTGCTAGCTTCAATTTGAACGAAGAGGGAGATTGGGGATTGTTCTTGGAGTAATTTTTGGACATAACTAATTGTTTGAAGGTTGATTCCTTTGTCACAGAATCCCTCTTCTAGCTGTTGTTCAAATTTCTGGATTGTAGCTCTTTATTGAGTGGAGTACTCATTTTGTCTTCTTGTGCTTGTTCAAGAATTCTGACCAAGCTCTTCAATTTGTGGAGTCTAGAATTTGTCTTCTTGTCATTTGTTCTTGAATAAGCTAAGTTATCCTCAATCTAGCCGTTAAAAATCAAGAGATTGATTTTTCGTTGCCAACGGGCATAATTTTTTCCTTCATGACTTAGATAAAATTTCTAGGTCTTTTCTCACTTGTCCGCTCTAAGAGTTCCGATCCACCTTGAGAAATCCAGCTCTTAGCTTGACAGTTCCGGATTAGTCATCCTGGGACTTCCGGGTGAGAAAGAGTGATTCGCGCTAGTCTTCCGATCCGGAAGACTTAGTCTTCATGCGGATAGCTGCGAGACTTCCGGGTAGAGTTGAGCATTCCGGTTTTGAGAATTCCAAAGTAATTAGACTTCTTTGAGAATTCCTTTCTTGTCTCTGACATTTCCGAACGAGAGTTCCAATTTCCATATTTTTAATCTTGATAAGTCTTCAAAGTATGAAAACTCAAAACTCAAAATGAAATAGCACAAGCTTTATTTGAAATCTCAAGAACTTGGTTTTAACAATATTTCTTAAAAAAATATTTACATTGAATAATGGGGGAGACTTAGATTCCCTATTACAATCTAAATACATCATCATCAAAATCTATAATATTTTCCCAACATACACCTTCATTTTTCTAAGTCCAATCACAGTCAATAAAACAATTAAAGTTCTTCATACATCTTAAAAGCTTCTTTATAAACTACATTTATTCCGTTCTTTTTAGTATTATAGCTTATAAGAAACATGATGAATATGCTTTTTGATTATTTGCATTTGGATTGTTCATTTTCAAAGAAATTGTACGAATCAAAAGCTGATCGTTCAAGCACGATTGAGTTTGAATGCTATCAAAGGATTTTAACTCAAACATCATCTTTGAAAAATCGTCTCCATTCAGGATTTCGACTTGGGTTTTATTATAAGAAACTAAGAGTTTAGAATGTGTGGTTGTTTTGCATGATAAGTAGTTATCATGAACAAACACATTTCTAATTTCATAAACACCGTCTTCAACAATTTGTGCTTCCAAGCGTTTTTTTCGACTTCTTCAGATGAGCGTGAATCGTGCTCCTTGTGAACAGAATACCGAATACGAACTAACAAAATAAAGAATGGATTACGACATGGAAATGAAATAGACTAAGGAAATGGAAGTGTTCTTATGTCTTACATTTTCATCATGAAAGATGACCTCCACGGAATCTCCTCCTTTGGCCCAGGCGGGAACAAAGTACACACGAACCGCCCTCAACCGAATCATCCAAGTCGTCTTGCGATTGTCTATTTTGCTCAGATCACCCAACATGCTCATATCTTTTGTTTGAGCCATTTTTTGGAACAGAATTTTTTTTGGAAAGAGACTATTTGGTGCTTGTGAATGATGAAAGCATTAAATGGCTTTAAATACTATATATTTGGATGAGTCATCTCTCCACATTAAATGCCAAGATTTGTAAAGTGGCCTTGAGCCACTAAACCGTCCAACCTCGAGAAGACAAAAATGAGTTGTAATTGTCTTTTCTTCAAAGTTAGTTTTTCCCAATGCTACTTTCTGGAGCCACTCAATTTAGGGGGATGTATTTAATTAAAAGTTTGTAGGGTGGATTTAGAAATTCCAATGACTCCATGCAGAGTTTGACAGACTCTTTTATTGATTTGCATGGAATTTTATATACTTGAGGAGATTTGTTTATTGATTTAGATAAATTTCCAGTTCTATGTTGGTTCATCTTTTTTGTTTATCCATATTGAATCAAACATCCCATTTTTTTAAATAAATTCATATTATTAGAATCAAGAAAAAATCAAATAAGCACTGCAAAATTTAAGCACCACAAAATCAAATAAGCATTGCAAAATCAAATATGGAGTAATCAAATAAGCACTGTAAAATAAGCAGTGCTAAGTTCAAGAAACGTACAAACACATAATGAAAACCTCTCAAATACCACCCTGAAACACCATGGACTTGCGGAACTTTCTGGTCACCTACACCGTCCTAGGGGACAGCTCGGCGGCTATCGCTGCGAGATTCGGGATGACGACGCAGTCAATACTCGATGCCAACGGGAACAGACTGGTACCAATCGCGACAATTTTCATCCCCGTCTCGCGGATTTTGAACAGAACCCCGGGTTTGTACACCGGGTTGAGCTGTTGAGCATTAAAGGCTTATGAGCATTGTACCCCGGGTTTGTACACCGGGTGTACACCAAATAAAAGGTTACCCTACCCCACCCTCCATATACCCATTCTTTCCCTTCTCTGTGCCCCCACCCGTCTCTCTCTCTCTCTCTCTCTCTCTCTCTCTTCCGATCAATTTCCGACGGGCGTGCACGACGTGCGTTCATCTTCTTGTTCCAATTCCTCAGTACCAGCGTCGCCATCTTCGTTTTGCTCCTTCGTCTACCACGTTGCCCTCTACTCCAAGCCTTCGTCTTCGCACTTCCGCCTAGGTAAATCAAATATGGTTTGGTTCATTGTTATTTCTGAGTTTGTTCATTTTCGATGGAGGTTTTGATTTTCCAATTTGATTAAGGCAAAAATCGAATTTGATTTTGTTCACAGATCTAATTTTGTGTGCGCTTGCATATAGTTCTTGGCAATTTTATTTTGTGCATAAACTAAATTTCCTAGTCTACTTTTTTAATACTGCGCTAGGTAAATTTTTATCTAATTTATTTTCAATTTGCTTCAATAACTTGATTATCTTACCAAAATAGTATTTGAAGCTGCCAAATTTGTAGGCCTAAACGGCTAAACCTATACCTTTTGGTGTTTTTTCTCTGTTTACCATTTTTTATTCCCTTCTTGCTTCCAATAAATCTTGACCTCTCTTATAAATAAAGAAAAGTAGAAGTTGATTTAATGTGGATTTATTTGTCATATACTTATAAAAGTACTTGAGTTAAATTGGCTTTAATGCTCAATAGCTCAATTTTTGAATGGTTCATTGACTTTTACTTTTTTTTTCACGTGCTTAAAGCACTTGCGTAAAATATGTAATCATTATTGTTTTTTCACATAAAATGTTTGTGATTCATTGAACACAAACCCTCATTGTCTGTTTTATCTGGATAAAAATTGCATCGATCTGATACGCCAAATAATCCTATATAAAAAGTATTTCACATTTTTCCAAAGCAAGAATGAAATTTACAATTACCACTATTTAGTTACAAAGATTCTTAATGTCTGTAAGTATTGATACATAGACATTTATGATTTGTGTAACATTGAAGAAAATTACAGCAGTCAAATATGTCAAAAAATCCAATAACAAGAATATCTTACAATTTTTCTGATGGTGTAGAAAAGTTACAATAGGCACTATCAAGTCATATAGATAATTAATGTCAGTAATTTTTTGAAAAACAGACACCTACTGTCTGTGTACCCTGAATAAAATTGCTCCGCTATCTCAACTAGATTCCATCGCTCCGGTGACGCTGTTGAAGGAGAAGAAAGACGATGTGGCAATAGGGGAGGAACAGGCGTTGACGAGAAAGCAGTCGGTAGAGGAAGAATTGATGTAGAGGCGTAGAAGTTGATTATTACGTACACTTTCATGCATATTTAAAATGGTATTTACATCGCTGATTAAACTATTTTGGTTTGTCTTGGTATGCTTGAGTTTTATTATATATGGCCTTTGAAAGCTTAGCTTTAGACTTTTTTTAAATAATTGTAAACTTTACTATTTTGTTCTATGATGTATTGCAGACTAACATGGAACTCTACCTTGCTCCTTCAGCTTTTGTTCTCTCTGTTTGTGACGGAATAAGGTCAAGCTTTTATGAGTCTATGAAGTTGCGCTTGATTTTGCGTATAATTCAAGACTCAACTTTAGCTCTTTGGTTGTATAACCTCAGGCTTTTGGGTCGTTAGGTCTCATTGGCTTTGTTTTTTGTATGTGTTGGCTCTTTATGTATTACATTACCATCCATACAAATGGATATCGACTCAAGAAAGTGTATGTATTTCATGTTTGTTTCGTAAAACTCTGTGAGACAAAAATCTTGATTGAATTGATTTTCTTACGCACCTAAGCAGCTCAAGAATCTTGATTGAATTGCTTTTCTTAAGAACCTATGCAGCTCACAAACATTAGTGTATGTGAGTTTGTAATCACAAACATTACGTGTCTGTAATTCATTAGAAATAGATATTTATTGTCTATTTAACCTGTGTAAATATTAAATGCGTCAAATATACCACATAATGGGATGGAGCATAAAAAATATTTCATTATTTTCTCCAGATTATAAAAAAAGCTTTAATTATCACTTTCTACTTAAAGAGATTCAATATATGAAATTCTTGATACATCAAGAATATTCTATAAATTTCTTAGTGTTTATAAAAAAGAGAAAAACACTCTAATCAATTATTTAAACAAACACCAAAATTCTATAATTGTTCCAACAAAGAAATTTATTGTATGTGTACTCTGAATGAAAATTACACCACGATCTCTGCCAAAATCTACAGCTCCGGCTACGTTGTTGAAGACAAGAAAAATTGCAGTGGCGATCTGGGAGGAAAGGGCAATTACGGGGAAGCTGGTGGCGGCGAAGAAATTGAATGTATGCTTCGTCGCCCTTCTCCGATCCAAATCTCGTTTTTGTTCTCCATGTATTTAATATATGAAAATTGCACTTGTCAAATATACCAAATAATACAATAATAAGAATATTTCATGATTTTTTCTTATATTGTAAAAATAAACTAAGTACGGAGTATATTTTGATCACATAGACAACAACCGTCTGTAATTCATCGTAAACAGAAACTTATTGTCTGTAAAACCTAAATACAAATTTACATATGTCAAATATACCAAATAATGTTTTCATAAAGAATGTTTCACAATTCTCTCTAGATTGTAAAAAAGAAAACAATTATAATTACCACTGTTTTGTTACACAAACACTAAATATCTATAATGCTTGATACACAGACATTTATTATTTGTGTAATTCAGATGAACATTTCACCCTTCAAATCTACGAAATAGTACTGTACCAAGAACATTTCACAAAATTTTCTATGTTTAAAAAAAGAAAAGAAAAATTACAATTAATATTGTTTAGTCACACAGACACTAAACGTCTTTATTTTCTTGAACACAGACATTTACTATTTGTATAATCTGAATCAAAACAGCACCCCCATCTTTGCCATAATCTACTGCTCCGGTGACGCTATTAATGACAAAGAAAGTCATTATGGCGGTCTGGGAGGAGCGAGCAATGACGAAAAAACAAGTGGCGGTGAAGGAATCGAAGGCGTTTTTCGTTGCCCTGCTCCGATCCAGATCTTGATGATGATGATGATGCCGCTCTTGGATGCTTCTAGGCGGCGATGGGGAACTCACGCCGTGCAACTTCTGGCCAGCGAAGAGGATGGGGCGGAGAATCCCAGGTTCAAATTTTGTGGCGTCAAAGATGAACGTGTGGTGTTACGTTGATCACCGGCGGGGAAGAAAGAAAGATGGGAGATCTAGAGAGGAAGAGAGAGTTGAGGGAGAAGATGGGGAATTAGTGCGATGGAAAGAGAAGAAAAGAAAGTGGGGTTAGTGAGGGAGGAGGGGAGGGGGGAGTATATGATGTGCAATTGGGGTACACCACAAGCGGGACTGTTTAAAATATACCCAATAGTGTATCCCATTTGTCCCCCACCTCCTCCTTGTCCATAAAAAAAAGGAAGAAATTCAAAAAAAATAAATAAATAAAAATAAAATAAAAATGGATAATAAAGAAAGGGGTGGTGTGGGGTAAAGTACTGTGTTGGAGGAGTACAAGGGCACAACGTTCAACGGCCATTGCTCTAGGGTTTATACCTCTCAGTGGGAATGTCGCAGAGCGGGAAATTGATGCCAAATCTTGACCGGAACAGCACGAAGTTGCTGAACCTCACCGTCCTTCAACGGACGGATCCATTCATCGAGGAAATTCTCCTCACCGCAGCGCACGTCACCTTCTACGAATTTAATATTGAGACAAGCCAATGGGTACTCACAAACAAGCTCTGTATGCGATTATCTTATTCTGTTTTAGTTTTTGTAAATTTGATTTTTTTAATTAAATTTATTCCAGAGTCGAAAGGATGTCGAAGGATCTCTCTTTGTTGTTAAGAGGTGGGTTTAGTAGGAAAGTTAGTTGTTAGGGGTTCAATGAATATTATATTGATCTTTGACATGCTGTTTACCTAGCACTGATTTCAACATATGTGGGAACTGCAGGACTTCTCAACCTAGGTTCCAGTTCATCGTAATGAATCGCAGAAATGCAGGTTTGTTGTCTTTTAAGCTTCCACTTCAGTTGGTTATGGTTTTCTTGATTTTTCTTGAATATATCTAATAGAAGCCACCTCGTGAAGCGGTGAAGATTGACTTTAGTTCTATTACTTCTATCTTTATATTTTTTTGTTAAATTATTACTTATCCCATATATGCCAAATTTGGGATCCTCAGTTGTTACTTCACCGTGGAGTTATCTTACGTGGACTGTCCATGTAGTAACTTACACCATGGAGTTAATGCAGAGGATCTAATTCCATGCCTAAACAGTATAAGAATGTAAGTGATTTAATGTTTGTGCATAAAAGTTATCTATTTCTGAATTTTTTTGATTGGTGGGGTCATTGGGTGTGGCGTGTGGGGTACAAAAACACTTGAAGTTTTAATTGGTTGTATCTGTCTGAACTCTGAAACAACCTTTTCTTTTGTACTCTGGAAATGTAATGTAAGAAAAAACATGTTGCACATGTAATTTCATATAAGCTTTAATCTTATGTATGATGTTGATTGAAAGTACGTGTTCTTTTTTGATACACAGACAACTTAGTTGAAGATCTTTTGGGGGATTTTGAGTATGATGTCCAGGTTCCATATTTATTATACCGGAATGCTGCCCAAGAAGTGAATGGTATATGGTTTTACAATGCTCATGAATGTGAAGAAGTTTCCAATCTATTCAATAGGCAAGTTCTTCTCTGTGTGCTTTTGCTTTTTGCATTTATGTTTTCCTAGGGAAATTTTGCATTTATGATTTGAAAGAGAGGGTATTTCGATTGAAATTTGCATAATGCAGTCTTGGTCCAATGGTGACACACAATCATAGAGAAATTTCCTGAAATAGTTATCCTTTATGGTTACCTTAAATCAAGGAGCATTATTGTAATTTCATAGCTCTAAATGGCTGTAAAATACATATTTGTTAGTATAAAATACTACACAGTATAATATTTACTTGGTCCGTCCCTGAGTGTTTGTCCACTTTTGACTTTTGGAACTGTTCATCTAAGCACTTTGACTCATCAAATTCTTTCAATGTGTAAGCCTAAAAATAGTCATGTGTGATCTTGTTTGATTCGTCTTAACATATAGATTATTAATATATAATTTTTATAATTTTTTAATATACAAATTACAAGATAAAATGTATTAAAGAAGTGCATTGGATGATGTGCAAAAATGAAAGTGGACAAACACTTAGGGACGGAGGGAGTAGTACATTTAAACAACAATTCACCTCATGCTATGACTAATACTTTTATAAATTTATTTATGATTTTAAGATGGTTGAAAAAATATTCAATGTCATTGAAGAATTATTAGACAATGGACAACATTTCATTTGCTTGAAGATATTATTTAAATTAGAACTATGAGACTGTTTGAAACAATTTTTTTATTACGGTGTTAAGAAACGTTTACCAACTAATATTTTAAGATTTTAAAAACTTGTGGAGTACGGAGTAGTATTTAGTGTAACTGAGGAAAACCAGTTAAAACTTTTGTACTAGTTTGATTTTTTTATTGTTGTATTAGCCTTTTAGCTTATTCAAATATTATATATTAAACATATAAAATTAATTAAAATTATATTGATCAATTATAAACAACAAAATTAGGTGTTGAGTTGACCTGATCTACACTCTACAGTGAACTAGATTGAACTGATTTGGAAGGTGCTGAATTGAACTGAATTTAAGGGTGCTGTACTGAACTAAAAATAATTAAAAAAAGTACTCTAATGAAGAAAAAATATGCTAGTCAAACCTTTTCATCTTTGATGAAGATGAGAGAGAGACAGAGATAGAGAAATCATGCGAAATTGAGAGAGCACAAAAATAACAGCAACCCAGGAGTAAATTCTTCAGGTTAAAATGCTTATGTATGGATTAAAGCTTTGTAGGAACCATTGAGAGGCGTGAACTTATAATCAGTGGCGGATCCAGGAATTGAAGTAGATGGGGGCAGCATTGATGGGGGGTCCAGGGGTAGCACCCCCAAAATTTTTTTATGGACTATTTGAAATGATAAATAAATATGATTTTTCTTTCAAATATTTATTGAATGTAAAATGTTTTTAAATAGGTAAGGTGAAATTTTATTTTATAAACAATTAATTATATGCAATAATAACCACTTTACTAAGAAAAATTAAACAATAAAAATTTAAATTTGGCCTAATTAGATGGGTTCACTTTGATTTTTGTTGGGGGCATATATACATAAAAATTATTAAAAAAATATTTTTATCCTTATTACAAAAAATTAGTTGGGGGCATTTGCCCCCTACTCCAAACAAGTGGATCCGCCACTGGTTATAATAATGCCTCTTGATTTAACATGGGTCAACAGTGGAGTTGACAAAGGATGATCAGGGAAATAATAATATAATAGTAATAATAATAATAATAATAATACAGATCCCTTCTTTTCACAACAATGATTTTTGTCATATAATGACAACAATCGCTATGGTGCTTCAATAAAAAAATTGATGATCCTCACCCCCTAACCCCCTACCCCTACCCCCTACCCAGCACCCCTCCCGCCCCCGACCAAAATGCCGATTGGCAACAGTGTTACTGTTGCAAATCGGCGTTTTGGACCAGGAAGGGGGGATTGGGTTAGGGGGGTTGGAACTATAATTTTTTTTATTGGAGCACCGTAGACCTTGTTGTCATAATATGACAAGGTTTGTTGTCAAAAGAACCCCAACATAATAATAATAAGAGTGGATATCCATATTCACTTAAATATGAGTTATGTTGTGGAAAATGTATTCAAATGGAGAAGACAGTCTGTCAAGGCACTCATATATGAGTGTTCTGAGTTTTAAATAATGCTCCTAGAGTCTTGAATTATGTGCCTTGTTTAGTTCAAAGACGATTTTTTAAGAAATGAAGGAATCATTTTGTTTGTTCCCATTTTACCATCTTTATATCTTTGAGTAGGTGGGTTCCCCACAATTTCTCTCTGACTTTTCCGTTACATACTTACATTGTTACCAAAACAAACTAATCTTAGAATCTATTAATTCCTAATCTTTCGATTGCACTCATTTGTTATTTTTGTTGAAAGGGAAAATATTTAATTCTTGACCATGGGTATTTCTTCTATGAGAAAATCAAATTGGTGGGATATAGTCTATTAGACATTGTGGCAATGTTATGCTGTCGATTGCTCGATTCACAAATACCCCATGGGTGGGATGTCGCTAAAAGTGAAATCTTCCATCCCCACCGGCCACACAGATTTGTGCTGAAATGGAGAATGTTGTTCAGCGTTGTACTTCTATTTCATCATGATGCTAATGGAATAAACTTTTTGTGATATTCATTGCTCTTAGAGATTAGACCATTGGTGGTCTTCATTACTTTTGGGCCAATAGAATCTTTGTGTTGTGTTCCTTGCTCTAAATGAGCAGTAGAATCTTTGTGTTGTCTTCCTTGCTCCAAATGAGCCCAAGAACTGGATGGTCTGTGTAATCTGTGGCCTGATTGGAACTGTGTCTTCCTGGCTCCAAACAAGCACAAGAAGTTAATGATATTTGTAATTTCTAGGCTTATTGAAGTTAAGATTTGAACAATCAATTATCTTTGACAGCTCCTTGTTCTGCTGCAATACTCGTACTTGCAATAGAGGTTTTGCATTTCTCTATGATGCACTGACCTTGGAAGCTTCACATTTAGCTCTCTTACCCTTCTTTCCTTTTAATTTCTCAAGGTTGGGATTTGTTCTCTACACTACATGGCTCACTATTTCAAGAAAACTGGACAAGTCAGTGTCTAACACGGTTGTAATTTTAAAAGGGCCCACCATGTGAAAATGAAAGAGACTGAAGGTAGTGTTGGAAAAATAAAATAGTTTAGATGCTAATTTTTCAAAACTTGACATTATTGGGACGGTTAATAAGGGAAGTATGACACATTGACATGTAAAAAGGAAAGTACAACACATAAAATGGAAGCAGAGGGAGTACTTTACTGTCAAATTTGCGGATCAGTATTGGATGATAATTTATGGTGAGCAGGACATCTCATAATGAATTATGTCGAAGAGAATATTTTTTTAATGGAAACAAAGCTATAGTTGTCTTTCATCAGTTTCATCGAGAACCATTGTCTATATTTGGAAGTTTGAGACCTACACTAGTGGAATTGGTTTTGTGGGGGGTCCTCTGGGAAACAGCCTCTCTACTCCTTGGAGTATAGGTAACGTCTGAGTATGTTTTGTTATCGAGGACTTACTAGTCTTGAGTGGGATATACTGAGCTTATTTGATTTGTTTACTCTAGTAGAATTGGTGTATTATCTGACCAGTCCTGTTGGATATTTGATTTATACCACCTTCAATAATGGTTGTTTTTAATCTTCAACACTCTTATACCTCTCTTGCTCTATCTAAATCCTGGATACTTTAACATGTGGGACTAATTGAACGTTTGATGTTTTGCTTTTCAACAGGATTATAAACGCATATTCAAAGGTTCCTACAAAGTCAAAAGTACCTCCAGTCACGAGGTAATACTGAAGGGAAATATTACATTGAAGAAACTTCAATGCAGATATCGAAATCAAATTATTCTATGTTATTACTTCCTCTGTCCCCAAATTAATCGTTTCACGTTCCTTTTTAGTCCATCCCAAAACAATCGTCTCACTTCTTTACTTTCCTAATAAATTAAAGAATATGTGGTCCACAATCTTTGTCTTTCTTCTGATAAAATTTCGACAACTCACTTTTTACTTTTCTACACTTTTCTAAAACTCCATTCGGACCAGTGGCATCTTTTTCTCTTTGAAAGAAAATACTCACTCTATTCCAAATTTATCTTCTCGATTTCAAATTTCCTCACAATTTCCTTTACACTATGTTTGGTTCAAGGAATTTGAAAGGGAAAAGAAAAGAAAATGAGGTGGAAAGCACTTTTTCTTGTTTGGTTCAAGAGGAAAAGAAAGGAAAAATGGAAGGAAAAGAAAATGAGAAGGCAAAATGTACTAAGTGGATGAAAAACCAAATTCCTTCCATTTTGGTGAGGAAAATGAGAGAAAATTGTTTTCTTTTCTTTTCCTTCCAAATTCCTTGAACCAAACATAGTGTTAAAGAAAAGATTTGTGTGGTTGATAATGCTTATTGCCAAGTCAAACCGGGAAGAGAATATAGGAACCGAGGAAGAGATGACAAAACTCAACCAAGTGTAATCCTTTGTTTTGTTAAATATTATTGAAGGAGCTTATAGTAGAGATGTTGTTGTGGTTGTTAGAATTACTTGATTACTTTTTTAGAATTAGAAGAATGCTAAACATTCATTTTACTTCTTGATCCTAATATAGCAAATTTGAAGAGCTGGAAGCAGTTCCAAGTATGGATGTAATTGATGGTCCCTTGGAGCCACCAAATGCAACCACTTCTAATCGCAGAGATACTCCAGATGAGCATAACTTTGTGAACTTTTTCAGCGTATGATTTTCCACTAACTTTTTTGGTGCACTTTGTAACTCTGTTAAGCTATGCTCCGTGTGTGTGTGGATGGATGAGCTTGTACTTACGGTGATGTACCAAGGTTTATTATTATTATTTTTGCAGTCCGCAATGTCAATTGGGAGCGCTTCCAATTCACTATTTCCCGGACATCATTCTCATTCATCTGCAAGCACTACTCAAACTCCATTTTCTCAGAATGACACTCGTACCCCTATTGCACACGTTCAGACTCAACCTGTTGTAATGCCTAACCCAATGCATCTCTTTGAGGCACCGCCTGAAGCAGAAGACAGTAGCAGTAAAAGGTCAACAAATTTGATAATGCCATCTTTGTTTTTTGGTCCGAATCCTTCCGCTTCCGCATTAGTAACAATACCCTCACCCCCTTCATCTATGCCCACTGCTCCTCCACTTCAGCCTCCTGCTGGGACTGTAGGGCGCCCATATGGTGCCCCTTTGCTTCAGCCATATCCTCCACCTTCACCCCCTCTATCCCTCACTCCTGCTGCTCCTCCAAACAATGGGATTGTGATTAGCAGAGATAAGATCCGCGAGGCCCTTCTCATTCTTGTTCAGGTAATGGTTCATCGCCTTCTTGTGATTCTATTTCTTGACATGATGGCAAAGTTTAGTACTACAATACCCACATACCACCCCTGAGATCTGCACTCTGTACTCTAATTATTGTTGCAGGATAATGCGTTCATTGACATGGTTTGTGAGGCACTACTGAAGTGTAAAGAGTGAACTTTATTTTGAGACATTTAGAAAAAAAGTGATAAATTTGTTCAGTATACAATTTTTAGCTTTTTGAGTAATTTTAGAGGTATATCAAGTTAGACACTAATTGCCCGCAAAGCATAGCCCAATTGATTCCGGAAGGGGCAGATTTGCAACAAGGTGTATGGGACTATGGGTCGATTTTCCGTTGCGTGTACGCTGTGTAGTGTGTGAGTGATATTCTGAGACTATTTTGGACTAAAAGAATGAGCTCCTTGCATGTTTGTGGGCCTGACCTCCCTCTTTAACGGGTCATTGGATTTCTGGTTCACTTCTCTCCACATACCTCGTCGGATCAGGGTGTGGGGTGCCCTTGGGATTGGAGATACAACCTTTGCAACAAGTTAAAGTTAAATACTTATTTGCACCCTACCCCTCCCTACTTCATTTTTGTGTTCACACCAAAAAAATGTGGTAAGGGGTGGGCAAATAGCTTTTTTGCAAATTGGTGGGCAAATAGCTTTTTTGCATTATACTCTTTCTATCTTAAAATCATCTTCTCAGTTACTATTTATACGATTAAATTTTATTCATTTTTTTTCTTATTTTCATCACACCATGTTCGGTTCAAGAAATTTAAAAGGAAAAAAAATGAGATGGAAAATAGTTTTTTTTGTTTGGTTGGAGGAAAATAAAATAAAATGAAAGGAAAAGAAAATGAGAAGATAAAGTGTACAGAGTGAAAGGATAACCAAATTTCTCCAATTTTGACGAGAAAAAATGAGAGAATTTTTTTTTTCAAACATAATGTTAGGACTTTATACACTATATTTTTTTGTCATGGAACCTTTGATGAGGTGGTGTAAGAGATAGGACAAAAAAGAGAGATCCTCAAATTTTATCCACATACGGAATAAAAGTCCACGTGGCAAGGTGGCATTGGTCAGCAACCCATCCTAGCAAATTCGGTCCATCACAAAGAAATAAAAAATAAAAAAGGTGTACGTATCATATTCACTTTATTAGAGTTCAGGAGAAGAAGAAGAGGAGTAAAAAATGGCGGCAGCAGGAGCAGCATGTAATTATGCCGCTGTTTATGCTTTTGGCTTGACGACCACTTCATCTTCTTCAAGGGCTGCGGCGGCGGCGGCGGCGTTTTCCCCACACACACCCTTTCTCTCCTCTGGTAATTAATTTAATTAACATTTAACACGATCCGTCTTTCTTTCTTTAGTTCCTTTTTGGTTGGTCTGCTCTTTACCTCTTTTAATCCGGCGTAGCTAATAGCTATACCCCCCAAAATAGCCTTGTTGGTAGGGCTGTAAACGGATAGCCGAAAATCCGATTATCGTCCGCATCCGTATCCGTTTAAAGAGGAAATATCCGCATCCGTTTTAAACGGATATTATCCGTATCCGATTAAGGATATCCGATTACTAAACGGATACGGATCTGGTAATTGTATATCCGATCCGTTTAAAATTCGATCCGAATATGCATCCGTTTAAATAACCGTTTATCCGAATATCCGATCCGTTATATATAGTTTTTCCTAATTTTTTATGTTTATAATTTGTTTCTCTATTGATATTTCAAAATATAAAACATTTTTATATACAAAATAAATGTGTAGACACATAAAAATAAATACAAACATATAAAAATATGTGTATATGTGTGCTGTGTATATCGTTTTATTATATGAAGTTATCGTAAAATATTATAAATCATGAAAACAAAGAAAATAATAATCTCATACCAACTTATAGTTGATTTAATAATAGTTTGACTTTAATCTAATTTAAAATTAAAGTATTGTTTAATTTGATTTTAAAAATTAGAAACGGATACGGATTTATCCGATATCCGACCGATATCCGACGGATGCGGATACGGTTTTGATTTTCAGTATCCGTCAAAATCCGTATCCGAATTCGGTATCCGACAAAAATAAACGGATACGGATTTGGTAATGGCACATCCGATCTGATTAATATCCGTTTACACCCCTACTTGTTGGTACTACTAGAGTATGAATATGCACCTTTAGTCGCTGCATTATTTATTACTCTTTCCGTTTCACTCACTTGTTCACAGAATTTTTTAAGGCTCAAAATAAATACTCTTGTAGTGACAAAAATAATTAAAAAGAAAATTATTTAAATTGTTTGTTTCCTATTCACATGATCAAATTTCCCTATTAGTCATGTCACTTCTCGTTTTGTACAATTTTTGATATTTTTTTAAATATGTAAATTTTATTTTTTAATTTCACCTAATTTTCAAATAAATTGTCTAGAAAATAAGTTTACTCAAAGATTGTAAATCGAAATAGACAATTTAATTTGGGATGAAGATAATAGAAACAAGGCTTAATGTTGGCTAAACCATCACACATCCGAGTTAGTTGAATACATACATTTAAATCAACATTCAACTATTTCCCAAAAAAACATCCAACTTATTAAGGTGGTGCTTCTGGACTCATCAAATTAATCCGTCCAATTAGTACTATCAACTCTATTACGATATAGAATTTGTTCATATTTTTCTCAATCTAATGATACACAAAAAACCAACGTCTTTACCTCTGGAGCTCGGATCTGGGTAAATTTCCTCATAAATCTTGGGAAATGGACTTCCTACCACTCAAACAAGGGGAGATGTTCTAGTCGTCCAAATTTAAAATTTTATTATCGCACCAGGGCCTACTGGATTTAAATTAACAATTTCAAACTCAATAAATCTCTACAATAAGTGCTCATATCATAGCCAATTGAAACTCGTAAATCTCTTCCAACTTTAATATTGAGTAATCATACATTTGGTTGAGAACGTAGCTCAAATGGTCAATAGGGAATGCAAAAGGAGATTCTGGTCACGTTCAACCCCTAGCAATGATAGTGCGGGACTTATTATGCTCTACATTAAAGTCTTAGATGGGACTAGGGACAAATTTCATTGCCTAAAGCTCACAACAGATTATAGCTTCATTTACCTCTTCTCAATGGATTATCCTGGGCAAACCTTAGGGACCCTAGGATGGGATTCATCCTCTTTTTTAAGTAAAGCCTCATACATATTCCTATTAGTCCTTATAATTATTTGCTTCTCACAGATTTTACCATTATCTTTTTTAATATGTAAAATACCACAACCTCTATTAACTTTATTTCTTACACCTCACTTATCTTTGTTTCTCACTTTATTTCTTACTCAACCCATTTTCATTAATGGTATGTTTGGGAACATGGATTTGGATTTCAAATCCGGATTTGGCTTAAAATCCATGTTTGGGAAACTTAAGCATTTGGAATTTGGATTTGAATCAAATTCTTTACATTCAAAACAAAGCTTAATATGAAATCCATGCACCTCTCCTTGTCATTTGAAATTCAGGATTTCAAATTTTGGAATTGAAATGCATGAATTGAAATGCTAGTTGCCAAACACTATCTAAGGGTATTTTGGTGAACTTTTACCCTTTTCAACTCTCTTTAAAAACTACAAAAGGTCAAAACAAAAAAAATCTTAGAGGGACAGAATAAGTAGTATGCATCTCTTTATTGTAACCGACTTTTTGAAACCAGCAGTAGCAGTAAGGAAGCCTCTAAGGGTACCAAGAGCCTCAAATGAGAAACTTACAAGGTGATCAACTCCTTCTTTGTTATTAGATCAGAGCCATTGAAAATGTGTAAATCTCACATTAATTGTGTTATAAAACTTACTCCTATAGTTTTGTGTGTATATGTTTTATGTTGTGATTAGTGGAAAGTTCGAGAAAGACTGGTTGAGGAGTGACCTGAATGTGATTGGGTTTGGGCTGATAGGATGGGTTGCACCATCCAGCATTCCAGCTATCAATGGTAAGAGCTTGACTGGGCTCTTCTTTCACAGCATTGGCACTGAGTTGGCCCATTGGCCCACTGGCCCAGCTCTCACTTCTGACTTCTGGTTAGTTACTCATCAACTACATTATTATCATATTAACTAACATGATTGTCTGTTTTTTCGGTTTATTACTCTCTTCCTTTAAGATTTTTTTAGATTCGACCTGACATACTTCCTCCCTACCAAAATGAAATTCCCTATTCGAACAACATGAAAAATTCTGTGATATTTAAAATGATTTTATTTATAAATTAGTATATAAATAAAAAAAATAAAACTTACATATTAAAAAACTACATCAAAAGATCTGCAAAAAAAGAGATGTCAAGAATATTTTATTTTATCAAACGATCAATGAAAACATGCAAACAAACAAAAATTATCAAGAATTTGTAATTGTAAAGAGGAAAATCATTTTGAAACGGAGGGATATATATTAATGCTAGAGAAAAAAAATGAATGGTGATTATTCACATTTACCCTTACATAAATGGGCATGGTTCCGTTGACACTGGCCAATGGTGCCTCTGCATTTTTGGAACATCTCCGGTGCTCCGTTCGCAAAATTGATGGTTCCTACCCCCCCTAACCCGCCCCCTAAACCCCCCACCCCAGCCCCACCCTAAGCCCCCATCCAAATGTGTGGCTATAATGCATGTAAGAGCGAAATGTAGTCCAACTTGGGAATAACAAACTCCATGCACACCTTTCCTAATAACGCCTTGGTATAAATATTTGCAACCTGCAAGTAAATAGGGACATGGCTAGTATGGATGACCCCTCGTAAAATCTCATCTCGAAGAAAATGACAATCAATCTCTATATGCTTCATTCTCTCATGAAAAGCTGGATTAGGAGCAATGTTTAATGCAGCAGTACCATCGTAGTGAATACTCATAGGATCACGATGACCATCATCGAGAGGATGAAGCAGTCCTTTTAGCCACTTTAATTCACAAGTGACTATAGCGAGGGCCAAATATTATGCTTGAACCGAGGAGGGCACCACAATCGTTTGTTTCTGTCTTCGAAGATACAAGAGAATCCTCGAGCTCCACAAACCACTCAGTCAAGGATCTCCTAGCCAAAGGACAGTCTGCCCCATCTGAATCACAACATCTTGTCAATCTTGTCAGATGCAAATTGCTTCCTGAAGAAAGTAGAATGCCACTTTCGGGACATCCTTTCAAATATCTCACCACACACCTAGAGCGGCAGTCCAATATTCATCTCGCAATTCCTTGTGAACTGTGCTAGGGTATAGACTGCATAAGAGAGTACGTTCATGACGAGTAATGGATAAAACCGTGATATTTCTCTTGATCAAGAAGCAAAGAACTTAATTTGAGACAGAGCAAGACAATGTTTAGGTTCAATTAGAGAACCCAAAGGTCTCGATCCCAGCAGTCCAGTCTCGGAAATAATATGTAGCGCATATTTTCTTTGACATGAGAAAATATTCGAGGTGTTTCGTGCCACTTTTATGCCAAGAAAAAGTTCGAAGTTCCAAAGTCTTTCATGTGAAAACAGTCACACACATAGGCTTCTATGCCAATCTCTGCTTCAACGAAACTGGTGTTACACTAATAGTTTTACACTTGTATATGTCACAAAAGATTGTCACAAGTGCATGAATACTTAAGAATTTTGAGAGTCATTATCTAGAAATGAAAGAGAAGAGGCAATTTTCAATTTGTTGACCCCAATTGAACTTCATTAATTTGGTGTGGGGCTGTGTACAGGTGGTGGATGTTGTGGTGGCATTTGGGACTGTTTCTCTGTCTCACTTTTGGACAGATTGGCTTCAAGGGAAGGACTGAAGGTTATTTTTAAGATTGCTATTATCACCAACCAGATCACTCTCTCCCTTGTAAAAGCATTGATTTATGACTTATCCGGGGTTGTTTCAATTGGTTTTTATCTAATGGGTGGTCTATCATTTAGGAGTATGTTATGAGTGATTCCATGATTCCATCATGTATTTAAAGAGTATCATGAACCTTTCTATATAAGGAAATAAAGTAATTTAAGTGTTGGTTTGGGATCCTAGAAAAAGACTTTAGGAAAATGGTGATGGAAGTGTGGATTGGAAAATCAGAAAAGTAAATCTGAACAAGATCCCACCACATTGGAATCAACTGGAGATGGAAGTTACGCCCTTGAATCGTATTGAAGCTAGTAAAGCTTAAATTAAAAGGTGTTCGATTTACGATGTTTAAATAAAGTTATTTTTGATTAAATTTATTTAAAAATTGGTGTAGAAATAAAAATAAAAAATTAATTCTATATATTTATAAAACTACATTTAAAGATCTTTATAAAACTAAAGATGATGATACTGTTTTATTTTATCAAATAAGTGATGAAAATAGGTTAAAAAAGAAAAAAAATTGATCTTGAGAATAGTATTGCCTCTTTTATTTCGGGATAGAAGGTATACATATTTATATTAATTCATTGCATATATGAGGTGTCTATGATTTCATATACCGTGTATGTCATTAGGCCATGGGGTATGCTGCGGGAAGGGGCGACGGGAAGCTAAGGTGGCAGCCATACAGCGCACGAACACCGTCCCCGCGTGCGGGGAAGGGAAAAAACGAAACATGCTTCCTGCTCATCTAGCTTCTTTTTTTTTTTGTATTTTTTCTTAGTACTCCGCACAAGTAGTAGTACACACTTGGTCCTTTAAAATTAGAATGGTTTTGGCAACGTCAAGATGGCAAAATCAGCCTTGTAACATACACCATAGTGAGACAAAACTTACATGTCAATTAAAATTTTAAATTGCAAAAACAAATTTTATGTAGCGTTTGTTTACACTCTTTACAGACAATTTTTGACACAAAATTGTGAAGTTCAAAATTTAGGGTGTAATGTTTTACTCCTTCCGTTTTTCTATCTATCATACTATACTTTTTCACTAATAATCTACAGTACTTATCACATCTTACTTTTAATTTTCACATGAATGACAAAATTGAAAAGTCAACTATAAATATAATTTCTTACTTGGTCCGTCCCCGAGTGTTTGTCGACTTTTGACTTTTGGAACTGTTCATCTAAGCACTTTGACTCATCAAATTCTCTTAATGTGTAAGTCTAAAAATAGTCATGTGTGATCTTGTTTGATTTGTCTTAACATATAGATTATTAATATATAATGTTTATAATTTTTTAATATACAAATTACAAGATAAAATGGATTAAAGAAGTGCATTGGATGGTGTGCAAAAATGAAAATGGACAAACACTCAGGGACGGAGGGAGTATTTCTCTCATTAGTCAAAATAGAGATCATTTTGGTGAACGGAGGAAGTAGCTCTAAAAGTGGAAAATCTAAATTATTACACCCTTTATCACTAATTATTTACAACATTTCGAAGAACATGCAAAATATCATCTCTTTTAAAAATCATTTTACTTACAAATTGTTAGAGAAAGAAAAAGTAATTTTTTGTATTATACGTAATATCAAATTCATGCTTTTCTTAATCATTGATGGGAAATAATACGTGGCTCGGCCCATATTTCCCAATTATTTACGAAGAACAGTCAAACCGGGCCTGTTTAATAAAATGGAGGAATAAGAGAATATTCCTCCGAAGATGCTCCAGCTACTCCTATAAAAGAAGGGCTCCCCCTTAATGTTGAGGAGGCCATTTTCTTACAACCATCTCCTGCCCATTTACTCTCTCTCTAGAAAGCCTTAGTGTGTATATTTTATTTCTTCAAAGAAGCTTCAAGCTTCCATTAATGGCTTCTAAGCCTAAATCATGTACCGTGTACACACCCCCAATATCAATAAAAATCCCCTATTGGCAAGGTACCGCCAAAAAGATCGTGGTTTTCTCTCGATTTGGGTTTCCACGTAAAAATATCTGTGTTTATATTTTGGTGTATTTTTTAGACTAGTTTATCGTTTTTGCCGGGCTAAAACGATATACCTGTCGATAATTCACATCATCAATCATGAATAGTTTATTTATCAAATAGTCATCCGAAACGAGTAAACAAACAAAAGTTATCCAATGCATGAAAGAGGAACTGTTGCATTCTTTTTTGGACCGAGGGAGTATTTATTTTATTATATCAAATTCATGATTTTCTTAATCAAAATTTTCAAACAAAATACCTTGGAAAAAAAAGACTAAAATAGGAGTATAATATTGAAAGTATAACAAAGTTAGAGTTTCATATTTATATTGCCAAAATAGGAGTTAAAATACATTTACATTACCAATCATGACCATGTACATTACCAAAAAGTATAGTAAAATTATCATTACAATACCATATTACCACAATGCAAACTCTTATTTAAGGAATGAAAATATGAAACTTCTTTTTTGGTATTTTTTCTATGTTTTACTACTCCACTATTTATGGTGATTTCCTAAATACCTTCAACCAGTTACAAAAAACTGTTGGGCAACGCCTTGGGCCTTAGATGCTAAGACATTACTATGCACGACCTGTTGGACCCTGTTAAGGAATCTAAAATCGGAAATGGAAAAATAAAAAAAAATGTTTGCTAAATAACTACTACTCCCTCTGTCCCATATTATATTGCCTATATCAGTTTATGATGTTTGACTGAAATTATTTTCAATTCATTTTATATGAAATTTGTTTGGAATTCAAAAATAAGATTTACGGAGTATAAATTTAAAAAGTAAATCTATAGTTCTACTTTGTATAAAAGAATACAGTAGCATTTTATCAAATGAATATCGAAAATGAGTAATGAAAGTAATTACAGTTTGATTTAGTAAATAGTGAACACACAACTTAAATTAGAACGTGAAAAGAGTAATTATGAACTACAAAGCATAACAAGCTAATGTAACAAAAGATGATGTGTAGAGGAAAGAATTATTGTAATGACATCGGCTACTTGATTGAAGTAGCCACTAGACAGATAGGTAAGGATATAAAAAAAATGCGAGTATAATATAATATTCATTGAATTGTTGTCCATGCCATCATATACGGGGTAGTACACAAGTATAGTAGAGTACATCAACTACCACCAGAGATAATGTAATAAAAGGATAATTAAGAAGATAATATGAAGAGATATTGTGGAGCTAACCCAGTGTGATTAGTTAGTTGAGGATTATTTATCAATATTATCTTTAGTATGCCTTGCAGGATTGAAATTCCACCAGTGACATCAAGCTTGACACGAAACCAAAGAAAAAAAATGAAGCTGGTGGGGTTTGAACATTGAAGAGCACTAGGTTACAGACAAGATATAGTCCAGAGAAAGATGAGTCAAACAAGAGTGGAAAACTGAATTTTTACATCCTACACGGCTACACAGTGCCCAAATTGTCACAAATTGGCAAGGGAGGCCGTGACACCAAAATGTCGAGCTCACCAAGAAGATTTTTTATCAAAGAGATTATGTCGTGGCAGGGGCACGAGCTTGTTCTTCAACCATCAAACACCTCGTGTGTGTGTGCGAAATTTTAAAATAATCTATGTACCTTGAAGTTTGAACTAGAAAACCTTGTATACTAAGGCTTCATTTGGCATTAACTTTAGTGTTTAACTTTAGGCTTTGAAAATGTTACCCAATAGCCAATAGGTACTTTTAGCATGAACTTTTTGAAAGTTAATATGTACCATTAAAAAATTTATGCAAAACGCTAATGCTAATCACAAACTATGTTACCAAATGAAGACTAACACAAGAATGCGAGCACCGAACTATAAGTGAGATACATAATTAGTCATGTGCGGTGCATATACTCCATATGTTCTTAAATTAAAGTCACACTTTTCATTTTTCGGCATCCCAACAATTAAGTTGCACTTTGCATATTTCCTTTCAAGGGAAAGAATGATTTCAATCTGGGGATGAAAAGAGTATATATTAAAGGGTACAGCCGTACAGGTGTTCCAAGAGCTTGGTGAACCCGTTCCACGGTATAAGCTTTGTGTCACGGCTGTTGTGATGTTGGTCTACACCCACACACTAACACATGCATGCAGACAGAATACCTCCTAACATTCAACTTTATGATCCATTTACCAGTTTGTTTGGCTATCAACAAGAAGCATATGAGGGGAAAAGATAAGCATTTACTTTATTCTTGATACTAGAGGTCAGGTTGCAAGTATCTGATCCTTGATACTGGAGGTCAGTGGATGGCTATTATACATGTAAAGGTATACATCTTGCCTTATCACACGTTGGATTAATCAAGATAATCAAATGAATTTAATTTTGGTAAAATCATATATGCACCTGGATTACATATAAGATAACATGTACTTTTTTTTATTTATATAACCAGTAACTGCGATATGCATTTACTTTATTTTGTTAACTTTTCTGGGCGGGAAAGTCCATGGTGCACCTAATAGAAGCACTCTGTCTCTTCAATATTTTAATATGTTTCAACATACTCCGTACATGTAATATGGGCCAGTTCGGTACCCAAATCTCATTACAACTTCTACCAGACTACCACACACAAAACACCTTCCCACAACCTTAATCCCATGTCCCAATCCTAAATATATTGGGATGGTGGTGTGAAATTTAGTGTCAATGAATTGCCTAAAATTAGTTCAACACAAAGGTTTATGTTTTATGCCCTTCCAAGAGAGTCGTGACGAACCAATAATGATACAGAACTCTAAAACTGCCCTTTAAGGTTTTTTCCATTTACACTGAAAACACCATGCCCAAAACACCAACAATTCCAAAATCTTACATCCTACACTCTTTATTAATGATTTGCAGCTGTTGGCAACATTGATACAAGTGGAATCAGCATGGTCAATGACCTTAGGAAAATTGCTGAGAGAAGAAGCCTCAAGGTTACCTCAGGTGTTTCTAGTCTCAATTTTCTATTCTCTGGTGAAATAAAAGAGGAGAAGCAGGGGTTATAAAAAGTAGAGTTTTGATTAATAGTGCCAGTAAAGAAAATCTCTGTAGTGACTTTAGTTAGGAAAGCAATTGTTGAAGTTATACAATGTCTCTTGGTACATCCCTATCAAAGTACAAGATAATACACACAACTTTAACACCAATTCCAAGATCTTAGATGAAGGAAGACAAATATAAGAACACGAGCTGTAGTAACACATACATACAAGATGCATCTTCTTTTAAAAGTCTTGCAACTTGCAAGACAAGAAATTTCTTAGAACACCACAGATTTTGAAGCATGCTATTAGGGTGATGATATACAATGAGGACTGGACTAAAAACTTGCACATAAACTGGATTTGAAAAGACATTATAAATCCACACATTCTTTTGTTTATATAACATTCCCATAATAAATAACTAAAGTGAGATGAATCAAGAATCAAAACCTGAGTAAATGCCACTCTCTCTTAGCAACCTCTTCTCCTCTTCAACATAGCTCTTCCCTCTGCTAGCCTGCCCCATATCCCTCTTCCTCTTTTCCTTCTGTGAGAAAGAAAGGTTTTTCTCTTTCTGAGTACGAGCATGAACCAACTGCTCTGCTTCAACAAGTGCATCCCTTGTCTTAAGCCGGTCATGATATGTTTCTTCTTTCTCCCCTGAACGCGCATCCTTCCCGTTTGACCACGACCAATCTTGTTTCTCGTCTCCTACTTTCGGATCCGGCACTTTCAGAACAGATAATCCACCTTTGTATCCATGTTTCTTCAGAGCTTCGAAGTCTATGCCCTTTCTCTTTCGCTTCCAACTCCCAACTACATTCACACACACAGATGTGTTAACCCGCTATCAAATATATGATTGGAATTCGAATATTGATAACAATGAGCTGCTTCCAGCTAACAGAGATTCTAGAATTCAGTTTACAAATTCTTTGAAATAAGAAATAGGTTGCAGAAAAGCTGGAACAAATATCGATACCTACCTTTAGAAGATTCGTCGTTAGATCGTAGGGTGGATGATTTCAGCTCGGAATTTTCCTCAGCGTTTGAATCATCGTTGTCGTCTTCTTCGTCGTCCGATGATGAGCAAAACTGTCCCTTGCTCAATGAGAATGGCCTCATTATCCACAAGTCAATAGTGTTCTACTTCTACAAACTCAATTTGGTGCAAGGATGAACCCTGGAGATCAAAGCTAGGGTTTCATGAACAAGATAAACCAAATTCTTGCATCCCATTTCCACGACGTCGTTTAATATGAGGCTTCTTTGGTTTTACTTTACACAAAGAAAAAAAATTGAGGAATGCTAGGGGTACACCATTTGGGGTACCTCATTTGTACATCATCAATCTTAATCATTCATTTCTTTTTTCATTATTAAATTTTTTTGGAAAATGCTAGGGGTACACCCATAGTTTTCAGAACCAAACCGGTGATCGAACCGGTCAAGGCACTAGTTGACTAGTTTACTGGTCGAACCAATAGTTCGAGTGGTTGAAACAGTAGTTTAAACATTTTTAATTAGGAAGCTGCCTTGGTGTGGACGGAGGTACAAGGTACTTTGATAGAGCAGGACTGCTCTCTGCAAGCCTACAGGGGAAGGAGGACTGGGGCTGAGAAGCTTGGAGGACTTACAGAAGGCTTGTGCTTTGAAGTTATGGTGGAAGGTGATTAATGCCAATTCTTTATGGTCTAATTATGTGAAGGATAAATACTACAGGGATGGATTATTTGAGACCAAATTGTATGACTCTGCCTCCTGGAAAAGAATCTGTAGAATTTCAACAATTGGCCTGCAAAACACATCCATGACCAGTTCCACTCCCAAGTGGATTAATGGGAAATTTACTTTCAAAGAGGCATATTGGGCTGTAAGGGATAGAGATATCAGTACTCGAATGAACACTCTTATCTGGAACAAATTCCAAATCCCCAAGATCAAGCTGTTTACCTGGAAAGCTATTCATCATTTCCTTCCCTTTCCTAATATTCTAAGGAAACTATCTTATAATCTGCCTAGCAAATGCCCCTTCTGCGCAAAAGAGGAAGTGACTGATCAACACATCCTACTTACTTGTATCCTTTCTCAACAAATTTGGAAGGCTTTTGCAGATTATGTAGGGGAGCCTAACTGGTCTCAGGGCACAGACCTAAGCAACTATATGCTTCAATGGTGGGAGAATTACAACAAATACACTATTAGAGGTCTACTCAAGCTCATCTTACCTGGATGCATCATATGGAATCTCTGGAAGGCTTATAACTGAAGCATTTATGAAGAACGCAACATCACAAATATGGGAATTATCATAGAGATTCAAAAATTAGTGCAGCACTAGTACTGGTCAAATAAAAAGGTGCAGAAGCAGACGAGGATATTCAAGCTCTAAATCTCAAACCTTACCTCTCTAGATGATCATGCAGGTTTCCCAATGAAGAAGCAGATTGATTAGCGTTGCCTCATGTATTTTTTCATTTGATTGTAATTGGCTTTTTTCCTTCTTGGGCCTTTCCTAACATTGTTGTCGGGTTGGCCCAAACGCTTTTTGTACATTCCCCGCTTTAATCTACTTGGTAAGGATGGCGTGAACCTTACCCCACTGATTAGTGGTTTCTTTTTCGTTTATATATATATATATATATATATATATATATATATATATATATATATATATATATATATATATATATGTATATATATGGGATTGACTCCGCTGAGATGACATTCTTCGGTCAGATGACACAAAGCTCACCTAGGACAACTACAAAGCTCACCAAATTGTAAGGCAAAGCTCACCATATTTTTTCAACACTTTGAATTTTTTTTGAAAAAATAAAATCAAAGAAATAGGTGTTGACTGGACTTTGACCGTTGACCGAGACCTTTGACCGCCACCTACCACCGCCAGACACCGCCGGTCGCCAGAATCTGCCGCCGGCGGCGGCCGCCAGAATCCGCCACCGGCCGCCGGAATCTGCCCCCACCATCGGTTGCCGGAAACTGCCGCTGGTCGCCAGAAACCGCCGCCGGTTGCCGGAATCTGCCGCCGCCAGTTGCCGAAATCTGCCGCCGCCGCCAGAAGCCGCCACCGGCAGCCAGAAACCGACGTCGGTCGCCGGGATCCGCCGCCTGCCGCCGCCGGTCGCCGGAATCTGTCGCCGCCACCGCCCGCCGCCGATGACCGGTGGTTGACCGATGTTGCCATTTTACTTTTTATTAATTTAAATATTTAAAATTTAAAAAAAAGGTGAGTTTTGGTATTCAAAGTGGTGAGCTTTACTTTATTTCTAGGTGAGCTTTGTATTGTCAATTGGTGAGCTTTGTAGTATAGTGTGGTGAGCTTTGCGTCATCTCACCGAAGCATGTCATCTCACTATAATGTGTCATCTCACGAGAGTCAATCCCTATATATATATATATATATATATATATATATATATATATATATATATATATATATATATATATATATATATATATATATATATATATATATATATATATATATATATATATATATATATATATATATATATATATATATATATATATATATATCGTCTTCTACTCCACTCAGCCAAATGAAGATCGTGAATTTGGAAGTCTACGCAGCATCTACTCAGCAAGTGTCTTCTTCTTCATCATCTTCCCTATAAAAGGAGAAGCTAACTTCTTCATTTCTTCACCATTCTTCACAATTCTTCTTCCTATTATGTTCCTGAGAGTGTGAGGAGTGTTATGGTGCTGTCAATTTGTTGAGAGGTTGCCGGAGCTAGCCACAAACCTCGCCGGAAGTTTTGCTGGAAAATCGTTAAAACCTCCCTTACGCTTCAAGGTAAGCCCGTAGATATATCTAATGACTAGAATGTTCATATAGGTTGTTTTTACGTTCATAAATGGTCATTTGGTTGAGTTTTGTATTTAACATGCTTGAGGAACTAATAATCACAAACCATGATTTTGAAGTTAAAACTACGAATTAATGATGCCAAAATGATCTATGAACCTTAGAGAACACTTTTATATACTTAAATTGAAGTTTGGTAAGTAAAAGTGACATTTCCGCAAGTTGGATCGAGGTAGAAGACGATGGATAATCGATTATCAACTTGAAAATCGATTATTCATCATTCTGCATATTTTTGGAACAGAGCTGGGCAACAGTCGACTGTCAGAATGTGACAATCGACTATCAGCCCTCTCTGAAGTTTGATAATCGATTATCAGAGTGTGATAATCGATTATTAGATAGTAGATTATCAGAAGTGACAGTAAACTGTCTCCCTACACTATTGAAGAAAATGAAGCTAGTAGTTAATAATTGAATTTTTTATCATATATTAATCAATTATTGTTTAGAAAACATGATTTTTGAACTATGAAATCCTATTTTTGATACCAATTAATTATGAATAATATAAATATGATTTTGTACAATAAAAATGATGTTTTGACATGTAAAACATTATGTGATGCATGACGGTAAGTTCGGGTGTTAACATTCGATGCTAGGCCGCTATTTGTTATTAAATATTATGATGATTGTTTGATTATGGATTGTGATGAATTAATGATGAGGAATATTCTGAATGACGATCATGAATTGTTAAATTGAGAATAATGAATCAATGAATTGTATGGTTAAGGCTACTTAGAAGACCTCTAAGATAGACCTCTGATTAGAATGGGCCTTGCGGGTATTAAACGTATATTCGGTGGCCTTGGGTAAAAACGTACGTACGGGATCAATAAACCAAACTAGAGGAACTCGTTTGGGGATACCACCCAACCCGACAGCTAGTATTCTACTGTTTGGTTTTCTGGATTTGTACCTTAAGCGAAGACTAATTTAAGAGTTGGTAAATCAATCGGAATATATGTACCTTAAACTAATGACCTAGTTTAAGAGTTGGTAAACATCAAAAGATTGGCCTTAGACTAAACATAGTTTAAGGATATTGAATATTGAACATAAATGTTGATTATTGAGATATTGAAATAAAAAAAACATTGAGAATATCATGAATGAATTATATATTGTGTGCATGATATCAAATGGTTATTTATGAATTGAGATTCAATTTATGTGGATGTTCGACGCTTTAGATATGCTTACTCAGCTTCACCGCTGAGCATGTAGTATGTTTTATTTGCAACACGCAGGTAGGCAGAATTTATGATTGGCATGATCCTGGTAGCGGATGGGGCGAGACTGTCGTGGTGGAATTTGTGATTTTAAATAAATAATTGTGTTGTTATTAAACATGGTTTAAATTGCTTCCGCATTATTGTTAAACACTCCGTATTTTGCTACAGTTATGTATTAAATAATATTTATGATGATGAATAAAAGTATTTGAAATGTTTTAAATTTTACGATTACCAAGTTAATACTTTAGTTCGAAAGGGGCTGCAGACCTGGACGGATTAGGGTGTTACATATAGACTCCAGTGAGATGACACCTTACGGTGAGATGACATTCTTCGGTCAAGTGTGGTGAGCTTTGTGTCATCTGACCGAAACATGTCATCTCACCGTAAGGTGTCATCTCACTCGAGTCAATCCCATATATATATATATATATATATATATATACATACATACATACATATATATATATATATATATATACATACATATATATATATATACATATATATATATATATATATATACATATATATATATATACATATATATATATATATACATATATATATATATACATATATATATATATATATATATATATATATATATATATATATATATATATATATATATATATATATATATATAGTTTGGTTCTGGTGTGAATGAGATCTTATGAAAGAAATAAGAATGAGTTCCCACCGTTAGATCTGATGCTACTGCGCCAAGTCCTCATGGGCTTTTTCGGCTTTACACAACTCAACCGCATCTCAATTTATTCTCTCTCCTATCTCTTTCTGTAAAATCCTCTCACAATATCAGTCAATTATCTTCTTCCTCTATCACAAGTAACTCTTTTTCTCTCTTTGATTTTCTTCAATCTTTGCCATAATTAACAATTAATTTCTTCCATCTTAGGATTTTAATTTTTTGGTGGCTCAATTACATGAATTCTCTGATTTGAATTCTTTCTTTCAACAAGGCGTGAATCGGCGTTGCGAGATGTAGTTGCAAGGACAACGGAGGAAGTAGAGCTTGGCATCCGATTGACGTTAATGCTAAAACAAATCATTGAAAGGTATGGTAGTGGCTGGATTTCGCTTCCATTCAATACAATTGGGTTTTATTTTCTTTTTTCTCTTTCTTTTAAATAATTTAAATCAATTTCTTGTGTAAATTAGTGTTGAATCATTAGAGTTTATGTTTGCATGCCACATGTTTGATAAAATGTCCCAAAGATTTATTTGGTGTAATCTACTTCCAGCATTCTATTTTGAGTCAATTTCATATTTTATTTTTGGTTCTAGCATTTTGATTTGATTTTGTGCATTCTTCTTCTAGCTTTTTAATATCGGTGATGTCCAAATTTTTTTCGTTTTATATTTTATATTTTGTGCACGTTACTGCATTCTATTTATATAGTAGCGCATCTGAATATGCAAAGACTACACTTTTTATTTTTACACAGTATGACTTTGGTTGTGTAGAAGTGTATTTTTATGCTTATAAAGAACTTGAAGATAAATATCATTTTGTATGCATAAAAATGCAATGGTGCAAGAAACATATCTTTACACATAATTCTTGTGTGGCTTTTTTTCTTGAGGAATATAACCAAGATGATTATTTACATAGATATAGTAATCCTCACACTATGCATTATACGAAATACTCAGTGCATTATATGAAATTAGTACTTCATATTTTGTAAAACTGAGTCTAATATGTAAAAATGCTAAATACTCTTTATTTTAGTAAATCATAAGAACATTGTAGTGCATATTATACATGTATATTGAATTATTTAGCTCACAATTCTGTATTGCAACGTGGTTGCACCCTTTTAATAATGCACATAATAGTTTTTTTGCTGGAAACAGAGTTAGGTTGTGATCAATGCCTTATGTTATTATGTGTTGATGTTGCTCATAATTATTGTTCATATTTTGTAATTTAACTGATCATAACAGACATGTTAGATTCATGTTTCATGCATTTCATAAATCAATGACATTCTATATTCAAACATATCAAGGTAGTGTTATACAAATCTCCATTGCAGTAATCACCACCCCTAATTGCATCTTTGATTTTATTTTTTTTGTTTTTATTCTAATTCCTCCATTGCATTTTTCATTAAATGGATCCAGCTATGTAATATGGAAGTGCAGAAATGGAAGGATACATTAGCAGAAGATGTCCAAGGTGGAAGATTGTGATTTCTAGATTCGGTGTCATGTTAATACTTCTATTAAAGAGAAAGCAAACCTTATGTAGATTGTTTTAGTTTGTCTTTTTTTTTTTTCAGTTATGTAGCTGTGAGTGGGTGTGAACTTGATGTATTTGAATTTTTAGTAATGAATTTGAGCTTAGTTTTAAAAATTTTCACGCAAGTTTATATTACACTATATCCCTATGTATAGTAGATATTGTAGAAATAACTCATAGCCTGCACTTTCCTTTATTATTGTTGCTCATTACGAGGAATGCATTATATCTTGCTTAGAATGTATGTATGCGTTCTCAAAAATAATCACAATATATATGAAATAAATAGTTTCAGATGGCCATACAGTTAGCTAAACCAAATCAAGTATCATTGATTTCTTTCACTTTTACCCCAAAAAAACATGCATCAAATATCTAATAAATGATTCATACTTCATTTGCAGCATATAAAATACTTAAATGATTCATACATAACCATAGTGATAGAATTTAGAATGGGATTTGGATCACTAGATTGGGCAATAAGACACTTGGGTTGAACCACAATAAAAAATTGAATCTAATCGATTAGTTAGTTCAATTCAAGAGCTTATATACCGATTATTTTTCTCACACTTTTCCGATGTGGGATACTCTTAACACTCCCCCTCAAGTGGACAACCGGGCCATTTTGAATCTAACCGGTTGACCACTTGCAAAATAGACTCCCATCCCCTTGATTTTTTTTATGAGCGCCAAGACCTAAAGGACCACGAGCCGCTGGGTATGGACTTCCAGACGAGCAATCGTGTTAAACAGGCCACAGGCCGTTGAGTACAACCTCCATACGGACAACTGGGCTAAAGACTAACGGGCCGCTAGGAATGAGCGTCTGACGGACACATTGACAAACGAGGTGGGCTAAAACTGGCTCTGATACCATGATAGAATTTAGGATGGGATTTGGATCACTAGATTGGGTAATAAGACACTTGGGTTGAACCACAATAAAAGATTGAATCCAATCGATTAGTTAGTTCAACTCAAGAGCTTATATACCGATTATTTTTCTCACACTTTTCCGATGTGTGATACTCTTAACACATAGTTGCATCAAATGGCACCACCTTAGCTTCAAATGGCCATACAGTTAGCTAAACCAAATTCAAGTGACTTTTTTCTTATTGGTGCCTATGCGAGATTCGAACTCACATCTGTATACGATTGTATAATGCTCTACCATTTGAGCTAATAGGCAACAAATTTATTTTTTAAAAATTATACAATATATGGTTCATCTGAATGCACATAAAAATTCCAATAAGCAATTTCTTTCGAAACACTAATTCACTCTAGAAAGTATAAATACAATGCATTATCGCAAATGTATGATGCATAACACTCCAAATGTAACCCCAGATGCGAACAATGCATAAAAGTCTAACCTATGTGTTAAAACCATAGACAATTACAAACCTAATTCTTTGACGAACGTGACGCAAAATACAAAAATACCCCAAATCAAGATCACATCCCTCACAATTCAACAAGACCATTGCATCTTAAAAGTACCAAATCTACAAAGAAACGCACTTTGCAAAATGCGATGGAATACCTACTTGTACACACCAACCAGAAACAAAGAGAAGATTTGCTTTAATTATTCTTGTACGTGCAATATTTGTGCTAGTATTCCAGTACGCTTCGTCATAGACTCATAGTGCATTATAACCCCACACCGATGCATCCCCGACATGCAAATGCATCCACTGCTGCTAAAACATTGTAACATCAACATAAACCCAAAAAATCACCACGCACGCAACTAAAAAAGGTTATTCATACCTATACTTACAATCAGCACCTTCGTCATCCTCATAGCGCCATGTTAGGTTCTTTCCTGGTCGTCATCTTCTTTGTCGTCTCTCTCTATATCTCTCTCTCCCTCTCTTTCTCTCTTCTTTTAACGGAAAAATGATGGCTATTGAGAGACCGATGAAGCGCTGAACCAATTTTGGACTCTGCATTTTCAAAATAGGTAAGCGTGATTTGTGGGGTGCGTATGTTTAGACACATCAATAAGCCGATTTTTGATGCAATGGCAAATGACAAAAGTACCCTTCTATCCCTTATTCTCCTAATTTGATGCAGCACATTTATTACTCACCTTATATAACCCAAACCGGTACTCAACTTTTTAGAGAAATAGGAGCCATCCAATGCATCACATCCAATGATCTCACTTTATTCTTATTGTTAGAATAAGTGCCCTTCACTAGAGGGGGGTGAATAGTGAGGCACGAGAATGTTTATAAATTTTCGCGGAATAAAAATCGCAGGGATAAAGTAAAGAGCGGAATAAAAAGGAGTAAAGGGAGCACACCAAGATTTATACTGGTTCACCACAACGTGTGGCTAGTCCAGTCTCCCGAGAGACTCTCTCGAGCTACACTACTTCCGTTAAGCTTACGGGTGCTTAACAAACCGTTACAACCTCAGAACTCGAGTCCCACGAGCCTCAATACACTTGCTCGGAGATACCGCACTCCAAGACTTCAACCCGAAGGAAAATACCTTTCCTTCGTACAACCAAGGGAAACAAGCTTCCCTAAACGTGTTTACAACACTAAGAACACTCAAGAACAAGACTCTCTTTAAGAGTAGATGTTGAGTAAACTATATACGCTCAAGAACAACTCAAACTTCACAAATTGGCTCTAGAAAGCTATGAAAAATGATGTTGTTTGAATGCAATGATAATATGAATATTGTGAAGTGAATTGATGTGTAAAGTAGACCCAAACACCCCTTTTTATAGTGCAAAAATATGCTCCAACGGACCAATGCATTAAAGGGGTGATTGGCTTGATTTATGGGATTGAAAAGATTTAGGATCTGCAAAATATTGGCTTCCCATCGATGTTTAGGACTTACCCATCG
>OOIL02006840.1:430025-446933 GCA_900332095.2 Cuscuta campestris | reverse complement strand
ACGTTGGTAGCATGTTAAATATATTAATTATTTTAATATATTTAATATTATATATTATATTTATGGTTGTTACCTATTATAGCTAGATTTATTATTATACAATATTTCCTTATTTATCTAGCCATTAATATGGAGAATTCTAGAATACTCCAACTCCACCTATATATTCATTACTTTGTATTCCTCTAAATTATTCAAGCAATAAAGCATTATTTATTATTTTACAAAAAAAAAAATAAAAAAAAAAATTCCTTCGTTTCTTCGGGGTTCATTCGGTATGCTGGTTTGTTGGGTAGGGCAGCCCCCGGGATGAGGTCAATTTTGTGTTGGATGTCTTGTTTAGGAGGGAGACCGTGGGGGACATCTTCGGGGAACACTTGAGCATATTCTTCAAGGATCGGTTGGGCTAGAGGATGGGGCTGTTTTGGGTGGACAGTGGGCTCGGCTTCTCCATCTTCAAGGAGAATGAGGTCTTTAACTTCATGGAACTCATGTTGCTCAGCTTATAGGATGATGGAGATAAGGACGGGAGGGGGTTCTTGTGGCTGTTTGGCCGTGGGTGAAGTGGGGGGAGGGAGAGGTGTCAAGGTGATCTTCCTTTTGTTCATCAAGAATGAATAAGTGTTGGTGTAGCCATCATGTTGCACACGGTGATCAAAGAGCCACGGGCGTCCCAAAAGTATGTGGCATGCATCCATAGGAATGATATCACACCATACGTCGTCCTTGTATGATTTGCCGATACTCAAAGAGATGAGACTTTGGGTATCAACACGTAAGCCCTTGCCATGATTCAACCATTGAATCATGTAAGGCTTAGGATGTGGAGAGGTCTTCAAACGCAGCTTGTCTACCATGGTTTTGGACGCCACATTGGTGCAACTCCCACTATCAATGATAAGCGAACACACCTTCTTTTGGACCGTACAACGTGTGTGAAAGATGTTTTCACGCTGCACTTGTTCTTCGGGGCAGGTTATAGCACTCAAGGTCCTTCGGATGACCAAGAGTTCTCCTTCATCGGGGCCAACAAACTCGTCTAATTCTTCGACTTCTTCAACTTCTTCTTCAACCCAAGTTGGGTCAAAGTCTTCTTCATCACACTCGACAATGGCCATCACCTTCTTATTAGGACATTCATTGGCACAATGACCTCGTCCTTGGCACCGAAAGCAAACGGGTGCTTTCTTGGCGGGATCAGCCCAGGGTGCGAAAGAGGATGAGGGGTTTCTTGAGGTAGATGGGGAGGAGGAGGAGGGGTTTGGGCCGTGGGTAGTAGTGGGGTTTTTGTGGGTAGTATAAGGTAATTTTGGTGAAGAGTAAGGTGGTTTGGATGTGGAGGAGTAGGGCCGTGGGGAAGGGGTGTTATTTTTGGAGAAAAAGGCTTTGGATTTCTTATGTTGAGCTTCAACTTTGAGGGCCAACTTCGTGAGTTCTTCTAGAGAGTCGTAACTTTGCAACTCCACCGTATTGGCTATTTGTAGGTTTAAGCCGAATAGGTAACGAACAAAGGTTTGTTCGTCATCTTCTTGCAAGTCACACCTCAACAAGAGCTCTTCAAACTCCCAGTTGTATTCTTCAACGGATTTAGAACCTTGCTGTTGTATCTCCGGTAACGTCAACTAATTCTCAAGAACTTAAACAAATAAATGGATTAATGTCCAAATGTCACAATCCTTTTTGGAATGAATTTCTCACCCCAAAACCATACAACCCAACCTTGATATGTTTAAGCCCATGAATTCCAAAACCCTAACCTTTTCCCTTTCTTTCCCTTTTTTTGGCCGAACCCCCCCACATCAACCATGTTCCCCACACCATTTTCAACATTCAGAATATCTCCCTTTTATTATTTAACTTTTCCCCCCCTCTTTTCCTTGAAGCCTGGCCGAATACAAGAACCAAAAAAAACAACCATTTTAATGTTTGAAGACCAGCCAACATTAGGGACCACTTATCCCCTAGTAAAGCCGAATGTACACTCAAGAATAGGCCAAAGAACATTTGTGTTGTTTGATAAGCTTGCCCACCATATATTCTATACATTAAAAGCCAAATAACACAAAACATTCACACCCCTGATTTTTCCTCTTTGATGGCCGAATATAAGCCCTCACCCACCATATATTTCATCACACAATCAACCAAATAATCCTCCCATCAAACCACCCCTTTGTCTCCCTAATATGGCCGAAACCATCACATTAAAACCCCATCAAAATTATCCTCAAATCACAATATTCCCACACACCCCTTTGTCTCTCAATAAGGTCGAAAACATCAAAGCCAAAATTCCCTATTATCTCTGGTTTTTCATTCCATAAAAGATGTGATCAGTTGGGGATTATTCTGGATATTTGTTTAAGGAAGTTGCCTGGAAATTCACTTTTTCTTGCTTGTATTTATTTCGGCCAAGGGCCTCATTGTAAGGCATCTTTTGTAATCCTTTTTTTCAAGATAATACAACTTGTTGTGTTGTTTTCAAAATCCCTAATTTCTATATCTTAAGGTTGGTTTCCTTAAGTGTGAGTGTTAGGTTCTAGTATTTCATTAAGTGTGTTATATCTTAATTGAAATCTAGATTTCAACCCCAAGAAAGGATAAGAGTGTGTTATATCTCTTAGACCTCCTTGGTTTATCCCCGTTACTAAAACACCTCCTTTTTGTTCCCTGAAACTGCCCAATAATCGATTACCAGCTTGGAAAAATCGATTATCAACTCACGAGAAACATCTGCAGTCATCAATAATCGATTTACATATTTGTGTAAATCGACTATCATCCCCTTCAGAAACTCTCCGCCAAATCCTTTGAGAAACTGAACCCTTCAATAATCGATTATCTCTTTAGGTAATCGACTATCACTCCTTCTCCATATAAAAACCACTGTTTTTCCTCAAACAACCTACGCCAAGATACAACACTTGCCTAAGCGTTTGAAGCTTAGCAAAATTCTCACGAACATATTCGGCGGGTAAGAATTTCTTCTTTAGAAGGGACCTCATTTTCGCCCACGTGGACACCGGTTCTTTGTCGTTCCTTCTCCTCTTGGTGCATGTATTAGTCCACCAAGTTGATGCATACTTCCGGAACTTTAAGGCCACTATTTTGACCTTCTTTTCGTCGGAAACATCTTTAAGGTCAAAGACGCGTTCCACTGTTTCTAGCCACTCGAGGAACTCGTCCGGGTCGTTCTTCCCTTCAAAAGTTGGAATGTCAACTTTGAAGTTAGAACCTTCATTGGCTTTAGGCTTCATGGTTCCACTAGAGCTAACGTCTTCTTCACGGTCACTTCCTTGGAGCTCGTTGAGTTTCATCTTCGTAAGCTTGGCTACTTCTTTAGCCAAGTACTCTACTTGGGCTTTCAAGGCTGTATTGGAAGCAATGAGCTCTTCATGGGACATAGTTTGGGATTCATTTGACATGGTTGAAGTGGGAAAAGGTGAGGAAGGTCGTTTAGTTTGGCTGTGGGGTTTTTAGGGAAGAGAGAAGGGAGTGATGGTGAGTGGCCCTTGGGGATGTTCAACACTTAGCTTTGATACCAAATGTTATACCCAAGCTCAGGGTTTTATAGGCACAATCTTGTTAATGGCAGGGAAGGGGAGATAATCGATTGTCCAAAGTGAATAATCGATTATTAAGGGCTTCAGGTTCTTGGGCAATTTTCTGGGGATTTTCTGAGAAGGGGGATAGTCGATTTACAGAAGGGTGTCAATCGATTATTGAGAGTTGTAGGTTTCTGGGAAAGGTTGATAATCGATTATCTAAGAGTGATAATCGACTATTGAAGGTTGCAGGTGTTTCACGAAGGGTGGTTAATCGATTAATAGTAGTGATAATCGATTATTTGGCAGCTCAAGACAGAAAAAGGTATTTCTTTGGGAAGGGGAACAAGCCAAGTTGGTGTTAAGGGATATTACACACCCATATCTTAACTTGGGGTTGAGTCTAGCATTCAAATAAGATATAACACACTTATTTAAATAACTAGAACCTAAAACTCACACTCAAGAGAACCACTCTTAAGATATAGGATTAGGAATTTGGAATGAAACACACAAGTGAATCACTTTGATTAAAAATGGAAATACAATGATGCTGAAATGCAAGGCCTATGGCTGAATTTATACATACACATACAAGGGAGACTACCAAGTCTCTTATTCACACAAATCAAAGATGGAATAATAGCCACTTATTGATGTACTTTTATTGGGAAGCAAAAAACAAGAAAGGGTGTACTTGTGGGGTTGGCTTTTTTGGCCATAAGTGGAGAGGAATATATGTGAAAGTAACTCACTTATTTGGCTGGTTTGGATGGGGATTAATCGGCCAGAGGAGGGGGTTTGAATGAGGAAAATGGCTGGCTACTTTGGAGGTTTTATGAGAGGAATATGGAGGGTACATTGGCTGGTTGATTGGTGGGGATTGTGGGTCCTTATTTTGGATTGTAGTTATTGTTTGGCCTGACTATTTGGGGAGTACAATGGGGAACAAGAATGGGTTATGACATGGGTTTTTTTGGCTGTTTATTTTCGGCCAGGGGGGTGGAATGGACAATGTGGTTTAAGTGTCCATTTGGATATTTTGGGGTTTGGGTTTAACCAGGCTGGTTCGGCCCTAGGGTGGGGCTGGGTTCAAGGACATTATGGCTATGTTGTGGGGCTTGTTGGTGATAAATTCAGTCCAAAAGGGATCATAACACTTAGCCATTATTCCATTGATTTGTTTAACGTCTTTAGAATCCTTGGTAGTAACCCGGGGTATATCATCCTCCCGGCCTTCAAAAGAGTTTGTCCTCAAACTCGGCATTTCTTCAGGCTCGAAGTACGTACTAATGTCCTTGATATTGAAAGTAGCCGATACTCCATAATCTCCTGGAAGGTTAATCTTGTAGGCATTGTCGTTAATTTTCTCTATGATTTCAAACGGGCCATCGGCTCTTGGCAGCAACTTTGACTTGCGTTTCGTGGGGAAACGCTCTTTCCGAAGGTGAATCCAAACAAGGTCTCCTGGTTGGAAGTGGACGTCCTTCCTTCCTCTGTTGATGCGTGCGCTTACGTTCTCGTTCATAGCCTCAATCTTCTCTCGAACCCTGGCGCGAAGGTCTTGGATTTCCTTTGACCGCTTGTCCGCTTCCCAACTGTATTTGGTTTCCGTGATGATCGGATCAAGTTCAAGTGGGGTCAAGGGGTTCGAACCATAGACCACCGTGAATGGGGATAGTCCGGTAGTCTTGTTCGGGGTTCGGTTGTAGGCAAACTCGGCGTGCGGCTGAAGCTCCTCCCATTGCTTGATGTTCTTCTTGATGAGGGCTCGTAAGAGTGTTCCAAGGGTGCGGTTGGTGACCACGGTTTGGCCATCGGTTTGTGGGTGGCTTGACGTACTAAACTTCAGTTTAGTACCCAATTTTCTCCAGAGAGTCATCCAAAAATGACTAAGGAATTTGGTGTCTCTGTCCGATACCATGCTTCGAGGAACGCCATGGAGTTTGACTATCTCTCGAAAGTAGATATCCGCAACTTGTGAAGCATCATAAGTGGTAACACATGGCACGAAATGGGCCATCTTTGAGAAACGGTCCACGACAACCATGATCGAATCTTTGCCCCGCTGCGTCCTTGGTAGCCCAGTGATGATATCCAAGCTAATATCTTCCCATGGTGCACAAGGAACGGGGAGCGGCATGTGCTTTCCTTGGGGCAGTGAGTGACTCTTTGCTAGGTGGCATGTGTTGCAACGCTTGATAAAATGCTCGACGTCTCGTTCCATCTTTGGCAAGTGGTAATGCTCCTTCATCATCATGTGAGTCTTGTCGACCCCATAATGACCAGCTAGGCCTCCTCCGTGGACTTATTCAATGAGGGTTTCGTGCATACTGCATTTCGAGACGCACAGTTGGTTACCGCGGAAGAGATAACCGTCTTTGACAAGAAAATCTCCATAGGGCCGAATGAGGCACTTAGAATAAGTGTCCTTGAAGTCTTCATCTTCCTTGTACAGCTCCTGCAAAAACTCAAAACCAACAAGTTTGGTACTAAGTACCGTTAGTAATAAATGCCTCCGGGACAAGGCATCGGCGCCCTTGTTCATGGTTCCGTTCTTGTGTTTGATGGTGAAGGTGAAGGTTTGGATATACTCGACCCATTTAGCATGTCGGGGTCGGAGTTTATGTTGCCCTTGGATGTATTTTAGAGCCTCATGGTCGGAATGTAAGATGAATTCCTTGCTCACGAGATAATGACGCCAATGCTCAAGTGACCGCACCAATGCGTAGAACTCCTTATCGTATGTGGAATACCTCCTTCTTGTGTCGTTTAGCTTCTCGCTAAAGTACGACACCGGGTGTCCTTCTTGGGATAGGACAGCCCCGATTCCAACTCCCGAGGCATCACACTCGACCTCGAATAGTTTGTCAAAACTAGGAAGGGCTAACACGGGGGCATGTGTTAATCGCTCCTTGATTGTTTCAAAGGCTTGTTGGGCCTTGGAGTTCCACTCGAACTTCTGATTTTTTGTCAAATCCGTGATAGGTGCCGTGATGGTGCTAAAATCCTTCACAAATCTCCGGTAGAAATGGTGCTCCATTTATAGGTGAAGAATAATGGTTTTGATGACTTCATGGGGTGATCCTCTTTGATCATCCGTTGGATGTAGTGGAGGTGGCGGCTGCTTTTTTTAGAAATTTCATGTCTCTCCTTGATTAGGACTAGAATTGATGTACCCAAGCTTGGGAAAAGGCTATGGATAAATAACGGCAGATTATAGAGGGGAATATATGGTGAAGAATAGGTTGGATTTGAGTATAAAATGGTGAAGAAAGTATGGCTGTTTGGAAGAGGTGGCAGGATAAAACCAATATTATGGAGTGGTTTTTGATGAAGAGATGAAGTGTTTAAATGGGGGAAAGGGGATGGACGAAATTGGGAGAGAAAAGGGGAGTTCTGTGGTGGTTTTCTGGTTGTATAAGGATAAACCAAATAATGAATAAGAGATAAACACACTCTTATTTTATTTGGGGCTATTTCTTTTCACACAATAATATTCACTACTATTATATGAAATAGACTCCTAACACACACTCAAAAGTATTCAACTTTAGAGATATTTCATTAGGAAATGGGGAGAACTAGCTTCACACTAATTCAAAGATTTTACTCAAAGAGTAAAGGGAATAAAAATACAATCTAGTGCTGCATTACAAGGCCCTTGGCCGAAATAAATAAGGGGAAGAAAAACTAAGGGGAAGCTTCCTACCACTTTCCTAGAATCAAGTGTATAATATCCATTTGTTTGATGCCTTTGGTTTGTCTTCATTGATCAATGTTAAAGGGTGAATATGGGGTGTTTTTGATGAGGTGATTTCGGCCATGTGAAGGGTGAGGGAAGGGGGTGGTTTGGTTATGTGAAGGGTGAGGTGAGGGGCTGGATTTTTGGTCCACACATGAGGAATAATACATTAAGGATTGTCCTTCATTCCTTTGGTTTTATTGTGGATTTGAAGGGTGATAAATGGGATATTTGGGGGGGCTGAATTCGGCCATTGGCATAAGGGGGGTGTGGGTTTGATGTATTATCACAACAGGACAAAAGACATGTTTTATTTCTTGTCCCCTGGTTTGTTCCTCTTGTAGTGGGGGATGTTTGTGATGGATGGGGACTGATTTTAAGGACAAATGGGGGCATATTTTCGTGACTTTGAAGTAGGAAGGGATGGGGAAGGTTCTTATTTGATTAAAGGAATATTTAGGGAAGAAAACAACACTCACATTATTTTGGGTTGTACTTTTCCTTTTCAATTTTTGCCAGGGCTTCAAGGGAGAGGAAAAGGGCTTTATTTGAGCAGTAAAAATACTTTGGATATGTGGGAGTGGGTTGGGCTTGTAGGCATTTCGGCCTAGGTTGGGTTTTGGGAGAGATAGGTCATGGTTTGGGTTTTGGTGTGGGATGGATCAATGAGTTCAACCCAAAATGGATCATAACACCTAGACATTAAACACTTGATTTCTTTTAATACTAGTGGCGTGTGTGAAGGTGTAACCCGGGGTATATCAAGAATGGTCCCAACCGGGGTATACTTTTTGGTCTAACTTTCTCCAATTTGAAATCTGATTATATCGTTACGGTGAGACAGTCAAGGTTTACGTGACAATATAATTTTCACATTTTTTTAAATACTTTCTCTGACACCATATTTTAGGGTGTTGACTTTGATAGAGTCAATATTAAATTAATTGACATATAATTAAAAGTACTCAAATTGAATCAATATTGTTTAGTTTAAATAATTTATTTCATTATATCATTTTATAAAAGTTCATATCTTTAACCACTTCTCATTTTTATGAAAATTACATATTTAAAATGTCACAGATCAAAATCCGTACATTAGATTTGCTCATAAAATATACCATTGGATTCATCTCTTCGAGACATATCCATAAAAGTCAATTTTAACAAAAAAAAATCATTGACTCCAAAAATTCCTTCACTTTTGGTCAAACATAGAAATAATGTTTTGTTCGGTCAAAATATTGTTTCTAAACTACTTTTATTATATAATAACTTTTAGACCATGTTTTGAGACGTTACATGATTTCGTCCTCGAAATTCATTTAAGGTTCAACGATCAATATCTTGTTGTATTTTCATTAAATCATGACATCGTCATGTTCATTAATTATTATTACGTCGTTATCCCTACGGATACTTATTCTCAAACCGTTAATGGCATCATACTCGTTCTATCTTCGAGAGATACAAAGGTATTCATCAATCCTTTTATAGATTCCCGTTTGAGTGTACTCAACATATTTGCACATAACTTTGTTTATTCACAGATCTCGTTTGTACGTCATTGGTCAACAATATTCTTTCTTTGATCGAAAGTTCTTCAATAGCCCTTGTAGTTTCGAATCATTATATTAACGGAAGGTATAGTTAGGGATTTGAAGTTAATTCATACATCATAGTGTAATCTTCTAAGTCTTCAAGAAATCTTCACATCATTCATATAATTCAGCAACGACTTGTAGGTAACATCAAATGCATTTTATTGGTTCATGATTTTCAAAATATAATGCATCAATTATAAGAAAGTACTATATATCGATCGATTATACAGTAGCTTGTCATCATCAATCTTACACCGAAACATCTCTTCGTTTACTTCATGGTAGTTCTCTTTATTGTCAATGAGTCTTTGTATTAGTTCACACTCATAGGTGTTGACGTTCAAGTGGTGTCTCATATACGTCTTGTCATTTTCAACTTTCTTTTTTTGATTTTGGAAGTATATCAAGATACCTTCATGAAAGTGACATGTTTGATTTTAACACTATGGTTGATCTCGTTTCGAGGAAGGAAGAGAATATATTTGGCATGTGATTCAATTTCTTGAATTTATAAAGGAAGCTTACTAGTTCTGACACTAATATCACATAAAGGTTTGGTATTTTCGCTTTGAATAATTTAAATCCTTTTGACACCATTTCTTCTCTGGTTGTTGGACATACATTCCCTTGTTAGAGTCAAAATAGAGTTTTTTGATCATCATCAATAATAATCTTCATAGATAATGCGATCGCATCTATCGTTTTGTGGTTCACAAAGGGAGGTTTAAGATAATGTTCAAGTCAGGGTAGTTTTACTATTGTGATCAAGCACGTAGTTCATAGAGTATAGTTTTCAAAGATCAGTATCATTAAGCATCATAAGTTGAGACAAGTTTTCAATGATTTGATACAAACAATAAAATTCAATCTTTTCAAGGTTGGTCAAGTGTGAAATTAACACAACAAATTTGAGTATTATAAGACTAGGAGTCACAAGATACGAATGTAGCATCGTCACTAATCATAGGTTTTCATCCTTCAATGTTTAACTCTTTGGAAGTTACCCAAAGGGTCATTGTCTTAGTGCAATAGCCATTTTGACTTTTCGTCTTGGATTTGGACTTATTTCAGGACAGCGAATCTAACTGTTCATGAGCCTCAATATGTTATATTGTCAGCAGATTGTAGTGAGTACATAAGTGTCAGTAGGTAAATAGAGTCCATCTTTGCTGTACAAATTTCGACTGAGGATAATTACCCTTTTTCTCAAAGGTCAAGTTCAGAGCCTATATATATATATATATATATATATATATATATATATATATATATATATATATATATATATATATATATATATATATATAGGAAGGAACTTCTCTTTCTAACACCATAAGATTTGTTGGTTTACTTGGTGGTCATGCTCTTGGTAGCAATCCAAGGTTCATGGCTACAACGGTAGATTTAGGACGGGAATTGGTAAGGCGGAAAATTAGACTTACCTATGGAGGAGGCAATGTTGGCCTTCAAGGGGTTGTTGCTTCAACAATCTATAACAATGGTGGTAGAGTCAGAGGTTTCATACTAGGGTATATACTTTTATAAACCGAAAAAAATAAAAAAAACAAAGTAAAAATCGTATAAAACCGAACCGAATATCTAACGATTTACATATTTTTTATACAAAACCGAACCAAACCGAACCGCCAATTTACCTTCCGTTTTGTCTTTAGTTTTGGCTGAAAACCGAACCAACCCCCATGTTCAGCAGCTTGTTGTGGCGGCGTGAAGCTAGATGCCTCAGTAGGCACCATATGTAAAATGTCATGCTCAGGCTCCCCTTGTGGTGGTGCTCGTTTGTGAGTCAAAGTTTGACTCATTCTATAATAAGACAAGAATTTCCTATTAGGCATAAACAAATACACTAATGATAACTATTTTCCTTCTCGGGCAGAGATGTGATAGGTGTTAGTCGATTTATTCGTTGTGCCCACGCCTTAGAGGGGGGTGAATAAGGCATTTGAAAATTTTTCGGAGTTTAACAACAATGGTGTTGGCAAATGCGGAAGCAATATATAAAACGCAAAAATAAAAGCGTAAAGAAAATGCACACCAATTTTATACTGGTTCGGGAACTCCCTACTACGAGTAAATGCCCTATATATGTAAAAAAAATTATTCCCTTCCTAGCAGGGTAAGTCAGGAAATTATTTCCTGCCAATGACAGTCGGAGTTCCCTACTCTGTTTCATTTCTTTTTTTTAAATAAAAGGAATAGACGGAGGTAGCTACTCCGTTCTGGTTTAAAAACAAAGCTTACGGAGTAAAGTAATCCGTTTGCTCTCTTAGTTCTTATCTCCTTTTTTTATTTAATGTTTTTAGTTTTCTTTACTTTATGTTTTTTTAGTGCTCTTTATGTGTTTTAGTTTTGTTTGCGCATATCATAAAACACTTTTAAAACACCTTCTACCCGCAATAATAGGTAAATGTGGTAAATTTTAGAAATTTTAGATATGCATAAGATTGTTTTATGGGATGTGCAAAAAATGAAACGAGTAGATCTTTTTAGGACAGAGGGAGTAATACACTACAAGGTACATTTTACTCTCTCTCTGTTCAAAAGAGATTTTCCTGTTATATGCATAACAAGGGATATACTCTGTGGTGGTGGATGGGTTGTTCAACATTGCTCAAGGAGACATTTACGATGAACTTAAATGCACGAACATGTAGCTGTGGTCAATGGGTAACATTTCACATCTCGTGCAGTCATGTCCACACAGTATGTCATTACTATCGTGTCACCGTGGACCATTTGAGTTCAAATGTTTTTTCAATTCAGTCCTACATCAATGCTTACTCTATCATCATAATGCCGCTTCCAGATGAGTCTAAATGGCCTACTTTAGGGTACGAGATACTGAGGCCAACGCCAAGACAGAGCACACGAACCGGCCAACCTACGAGAACCCGCTATCCGAATAACATGAACTATCGACCACGGAGACATCAAAACGAGGAATAACTATGTCATGAATTTCAATTATGTCTGAGTTTATGTATTATTAAATTTTACAAATAAGTTAGTCATGGATTGTGTTTTGTAATCTTATTTTTATGAATAAATTGTTATATGTACTTTATTAATAAATTTATTGTATTTTTAAATTTTCTTATAGTAGATTTTTTAACATCTTTATGTACGTTTCCTTTATTTTGTAATTAAATTATTTTATTAAATTATTTTATTATAAATAATTTCTAAGTAACAAAAATAAATCGATTTTGTAGAAACTAAAAATTTAAAAAAAATTAATAAAATATTTTTAAAAAAATTTAGAAAGGTTTAAATAAAAAATTTGAACAAAAACAACCATTTAGTTAAGAAAATTAAAATTGGAACAAAAAAATTCGAACAAAAAAAAATTGGAACAAAAAAAAATTGGAACAATAAAGAACCACTCCATTTGCAACAATAACATCAGAACAAAGAACAAAATGGAAGATTTGGAACAAAAAAAATTTTGAACAGTAAAGCACCCCCATTTACAACAATAAAAGCGGAACAAAGAACAAAAAGGGAGACGGAGTTGTTAACTGCGTTTGGTAATATAATGCCAGAAACGAATTAGACTACTCCGTTTGATTAAATAATAACACTTGAAACGGACTAGCCAACTCCGGTTGGTTATATTAGGGAAAGTGAGTATCAAAGCAGCATATAAAGGAATGAGTTGCACCATTTTTACACAAACAGGGAATTCACCCCCTACTACAGTACCTTAAGGCTCCTCCTTAAGGATTTTCAGTCCACTAGAATGCCTTGACCGTGTCAACACCATCATCACGACGGAACCAGTTTTTGCCAATAGGTTTACACTAGATCAACAATACTTCACGCCTTGAAGTATCCAACTAGTTTTGAGGATTTTCCAACGGCTATCCTCAACCGTGCCCCGAAGATTTTCAAGATGTCTTCAACCTAAAGATTTTGCAACGGCTACCTCCAACCGTCTTAACAAGGATTTCACGGATGTCCTTGACCACTTCCGGATATTTCACCACGGCTATCTCCAACCGTTCAATGAAGATTTTGCAACGGAAATCTTCAACCGATTACAAGAAATATAAAAGTTGAATGATATGAATCAACACCGCCTCAAGAATATAAAGTACAAAGTTGGGTCGGTGTGATGATTTCTATACACTCTAACAATTACAACTCTCTTATAGATAATATGAGTGTATATCTCTTTGGATCAAGCTCAATGTGTGTTCAAGAAAATATATTGAAAAAATAGCTCTTTATAGCCTAATAAAAAATCAGAGATTTTTATGAACACAAGAAGAAAAAGTTAAGAGATTTTATCAAAGCTTGATTTTTTTAAAACATTGAAATGGTTTGGTATTTATAGGGATGGATTAGGAGTTGGTTAAAATTGAAAAATAGCTATTAGAGAAGAATAATTAGCTCCTAATAACATAATTAAGATAATCCAACCGTTGGGGGTGAAAAGGACAAGAAATGAGGAACTGGTCTCTGAACGATCTAGCACATTGACAATTTTGGACCAAACGGTCGACCATTCGGGGTAACATTTAGAATCCACCAACGGTTAGTAGAATGGTCGACCGTTCTGGAGAAATGGTTCACCACATCAACCATTCGTTACCCTGTGCGCAATTTTAAAATAAATTTCGTAAAATGTTAATAACTTTTTCAATACTAATCGGAATTGAGTAATTCAAGAACCGACGTTCACAGATTGAGAAGAGCTATAACTTTAGTTAAATATTTTGAAAAATATGTTTTTAGAAAATATTTACCAAATGTATTTTAAAAATAAATACCCAAGTAAAAATATTTTTGTGTGTGTGCAAAAAATTGTTTGAGCTTAGAGATATATCATTGAAATATCTTCAACAACTAAATGACTCTAAGCTACTCTACACTGGTCAAATGTGAGCGAACGTATTGACGCAATCAACGCGTTTTAGTGGATTTTGACGTTCCTGCACAATTGAACAAACATTAGCTCAATAAAGTTATTTGTTAACATCAAAACATGAGATTAAGCATACCAAGGCTAACAATGGGAGATGCGATGGTGATTTTGAAAAATCCTTTGACTTAGATTTTCTATAATCATTTTTAAACAAAATTCTTCGATACCAAATTGTAACACCGCCAACTCGTAAGATCTGATTTGCCCGCGATCCGATGGGTCGGAGGGTTACATAGATGGTATTAAGGACCATCCATTTTAGAAAAACCAAATTCCTTTGACATGTTAAATTAAAATAGAACCATTGGGTGGTATCCGAGAACCTGAATACCTTGTACGTACACAAATCCCTTAAATGATACCTAGGAAGCGCATTAAGCCCGACCACTTCGGTGGTATGCTATTATGTGAATGATTCATACGTCATGCGTAATGAAATGAATGAATATGCAAACCTTTGTGATAAACCAAAAGTATATCATCCTTAATGATGAACATCTAGTATTTCATTTAAATAACCACATTAGATAAACATTTAAGATCAAAAAGGCTCCTGTCCAATTTTTGGGACCGTGACAGTTGACCGTTCTTTCTGGTAGTCGATTGTTTAGTCGCTACGGTTGAGACTCCAGCAATTGACTATACCTCGGCCTGGATAGTTGAGGCGGTGAGCTGCAGAGTAGTAGAACAGTCAACTATACCTACCGATGGTCGATCGTGACCACGACAATTGCTTAGACACTGTGCACGATCCAGCGTCCTTGACAGTGGTCGACCGTCACGATGATAGCGAGCACTTCCGTGTTCTATTCCTAGTACTGTTTTTATACTTTTTGCTTCATTTTCATTCAGTTATCTACATAAATACTTAAACATATATTTACCTATAGATCCTAGATGATTTCTTACTAAGTTCACGAATTCATAGGTTGTAGCGAATAATCAAACGAGTCTCGGACTACGACATAGATTATGAATAAGTTATCCTACAAATTCTAATGTTAGAGCGGCAACGTACTCACCCCTAGAACATGATGATTGATGGATGAAGATGATACAAACGGTGGCACAACTCACTAACATTCAGCGTACAGACTTCCTCCTTCCTTCTCTTCTTTTTTCCTCTTCTAACTGGCGGTCCTCCTCCTTGTGCCGCCGCTGCTGTTTTTACCGAGACAATGGAAAGGAGAGAGTGGGAGTTGGATAGTTTGTTGGTGGAGAAAACAAAGAGAGACAAAGAGGAGAGGAGAGAGGGAGTGTATGTATTAAAGGAAGAATGGTGATGATTTTGAAGATAAGGGAGGGAATAGTGCTGTGTGTAGCACATGTGGGAAAATGGAGAGGTTACTTTTATGTTACTTCGAAATTTAGATTCTGACCTGAACAGTATGTGCTCCCCCATAAACTACTTTAATTTGAAAAACCATTTACGCTTCTGGTATCAGACAGTCAAAACGAGTATTATGACGTAATCAATTAATTAAATTAATCAATTCTAATAGACCGGATTTCAAGGCACTTACACAACATGTCTCGACCGTAACATCGCCATCCCCAACCGATCGACTGCAATGCTTTGCTCGGGATTTATTTCCTCACTATCTAGTGAAGATGGTCAGGCTTGGATCTTCAAACCGTCTCCCCGGCAACGGCGCCAAGTTGATTTGCAGTATAGAACGGGCAAAAATAACAACTAAAAAGAACCCTTGTAAGTAGGGTGTCGAACCTCAGGGAGACGTGAGTTAATTTAATTTAAATAAAAGTTTACAAAAGAAGTTGTAAAATATTTTTGGTCTTTTTTTGTTTTAGAGATAAAATAAAAAGTGTAAAAGTAGAAAGTTCCAAACAACACAAAGTTTTTGATGATGAAAAGTTAGGGGTAGAAATTGGTAAATTAATTGTCCAATGTTTTTATAAAAGTTGGATTATCAATTTATTTTTATATAGAATGTGTGGGGTTGCAGAAAAGTATTTAGGGATGCTCTCGCAGTTCACCTAAATAATAACTACTTCGACTTTAACACGTTAATGATAAATCCGGAGTAATTATTTAGTAACAACGGCAACCATAATTATTTTATTGTATGTTTACCCAATTTAATGGTGTAAAAATACAACTCAATAATTATGTCCACCCGAAAGTCTTCAATCTCGGTTAAAGGTAGAGAAGGCTTACGGTGTATTTAAAAAGTGTTCTATTTTATGATTATATCAATTTTAGCTCATATTCCTTGTAACAATCATGTTTATGATTGGGCCCTTGATTAAAAATCACAAACATTTCAAATTTATTTATTTTTGAATACAACATCTAAATAAAATAAAATTAACAATCCATATTAAAAATATTCAAAACATTAAGATGGACAATTAATTACACCAACTTCTAACCCCAATGGAATTTAGAAGTACATAGTTTGAAGCTTAAACAAATAAATATTTATTACAAACATAAAAATCTTACAAAAGGGAAGATGTGTTCTTGAGCTCCAAATATGATAAATGATGATGAAGATGGAGTAATTTTTATGTGTTTGGATGAAGAAAGTGGTGAGATATTATTGAGGAAGAAGAAGAAATTCGGAAATGGAGAGAGTAGAGAAGTGGGGGGTTCCAACCTCTTGAAGAAGAGAGGAGATGGGATTTTTATAGATGAATCTGTATATACGGATTATATACTAACAGTGCACCAATTGTCAACACAGGTACAGTAGCCCACATGGAAATGAGGCTGTTTGTCACGCCACTTGATCCCATGTTTGATTCCCATCCAGTGTCCAGTAGGAAGTAGCCCTTCATAAAAATATTGGATTAAAAGTTGTTCAGAAATCTGGTGTTGAGGACAGGAGGCACAAAGTTTGTTAAATCTTTCCCAATATTCAGAAAAATTCTCCCCAATCATTTGTTTAATCCCACATATTTCTTTCCTAATTGAACCTATCCTAGAAGCTGGAAAATATTTTTCTAAAAAAGCTTTGTGTAGAGCATTCCAAGTAGTGAAAGAACCGGCTGGCATGTAGTACAACCAGTCCTTTGCCTTATCAGCTAAAGAAAACGGGAAAGCCCTCA
>OOIL02006840.1:409376-430009 GCA_900332095.2 Cuscuta campestris | reverse complement strand
TTTTAAAGGCTTTTCTAGCTCAGCATATGTGATAGAAAGCGGTTGAACATTTAGGTTAGGGGCTGCCAATTCTCTTAAAGTTGTCATATTTGGTTCAGAATTTATTTCAAAAAGATTATCAAAGATGCTATCAGAACAAGAATCAAACAAATCAACAGCAAGCAAATTGGCAGGTCTATCCTCAGATTCAGCAACAAACTCGCTATTAAAAGAATTGGGTTCAGACACACTTACCTCAGAGTTGCTACCGTTTACCTCTATATCACCAATTACTCTTCCACTCCTCAAGCGCATGCAAATATCAGATAGCTGCAACTCAAAGAGAATACACAAGTATTAGAATTCTTATACTTGATTCAACTGTCAATAATTACTGAACAAATAACAAACAAGCAAGCAATATTGTCTCTTTTTTTAAAAAAAATCAGCACCTTAAGTAATAGGTGAATTCAAATTTCTGCTCTCTTGTTTTTTTTAAAGATAACAAAGTGCATTAGTTGCTCAACGTACTTTACTTTTAAAAAATCAATTTAATGAGACTCCCTAGTCTGAATAAAAATCTGCAGTAATGCATCTTTGAAAACAGTCTTTTTAAAGTGCTTTTGGGCAAGTTCTCGTTAAAATAATTGCATGTTTCAAGGAAAAGAAGTCAGTACAGTTAGTTCCTACTTCTCTAATTGTTACTAGTTAGCAATATAAAAATATTTTGATCAAACTTGGACTAGAAACTCCTTTTAACACCATTTTCCTAAAAAATTTTAAGCTCCCAGAACCTTATTTGTTCAAAATCTGCATTTAGTGGAGAAAAAGGTTGATTTTAAAAACTGTCAGTAAATCTATTTATATATTTTTTTTAGTAAAAGGTTGGCCAAAGGAAAAAAAACATAGGGACTCATAACAAACTGATTTCAAACAAGACACAAATGCACCTAGGGACTGACTTAGACTTTTTTTTAAAAAAATTGACTTATTAAGCTATAATAACCAACGTAATAAAAAAGACTTTTTTTAAGTGTTTTTTTTAAACAATAAGCAAACCAATTCTCATTTAAAAAATAATCTTTCCCCGGAAACGGCGCCAAAATTTGTTAGGCGTGTCGTAGCACCTACAAATTAATTTATTCTTTTCCTTTACTTAGTTCCTTCTTGTAAAAAATAGTATTTATTAAATCTATAGATAGGATAAGTAAGAGTCGATCTCACGAAGAAAGATATTTTTTAGGTTATGAAAATCGGTTTACTTTGTCACTTTTTATTGAGTGAAAACAACTATATGAAATCTATAAACTAAATTAAAAGATGGGGGGGTTTGAAAATTGTTTTCTAAATGAAGTAAAAAAGCTAACTAAAGTGACACACCACACCAAAACAAAACTCAAAACAAACCAAGGATAAAAACAGAACATAACTCCACCAAAAAGCCCAAACAAAGAAGACAAGCACACATAACACAATAGTTTAGAGACTTAAACAATTTTAGAAAACCAACAAAATGTTTTATAATATAGAAAATAAATATCCAGGATCAAAACTTTGTTAAAAACTAGCATAATCATCAACCAACTATAAATTAAAACAAGGGTCCGGCTGAAAAAGAGATTCTTTCCTATTTTCCCATTCATAAAAGTTCATATTAGGACCAACCCTAACTCTAAACCCTACTACCCTTAGCAACCCAAAGACCAACCCTTAGATTACTACTAAGAATAGTGCATTAAGATTTGTGGAAAACATCACCGTAACAATTTTGCAGTAACACGAAGGTTATTTAACAAAATCAGTTTGAGAACCTTGATTAGCAAAAACCACTTAACGAGGCAACCTTGTTTGGCTATTTAAAGCACTTTGGACTTTAAAAGAATATCATTTTAAATTGGATTAGGTCGCGATCCTAATTTGACCCAACTTAAGTAAAATCAATTGAAAATAGTTCTCAAACACCTTTGAATTAATTTAAGAGTAGCAAAAGCTTGAATTATTTTCAGATTATAAAAATTGTTGTAAAAGTTTAAACCCATAGACAGATTCAATTTTAAGCAACAAGATTTAATACTTCTTCCAAAAATTCTGGTTTCATATGTTATTTTTTTGACAAAATCAGATTCCAAGTAGAAAACAGACATAAAAAAAACTGTGAAAGTATACCTAATAAGATACGAGTATATATTACCCACTTGTACCCACTTGTTTCTTTACTGCAACAAACATATAATTCAGAGGAATTCCTCAAAAAGAGACATTTTCCTTGTCTACTTCATCATATGGCAGTAAAGACACAAGCTAGAGGTCTAAAACAAATTCAGCACATAAATCATTTGAAACAAAGATTTCTTTAAGGAAAAGTTCAAAAAGTGCTTCAGTATTGTATGATTCCACTTCCAATTAATCCCTACATACTGTAAAGCCAAGAAAATATCTTCCAAGAGCTAATAGACCCTTACTGGTATAAAACCCAGTTTAGGATGGTGCACGGCACTTCCTAAAAACATTCCAGTAGATTGCTTTGAAACCAAATTAAACAGAAGACATAACATTCAAAGGGCTAAGAGCTCTGGTTCACATCTCTACCTCTAAAAAATCTTGAAAATATCTAAGAAGAATTCTTTCAAAGTGTTCATAACAACACTAAAATTTTAAGAGTAAAACAGAAATAAAAACACACGAATTGCAAGAAAAAAAACAAATCAATTGAAAACTAAAAAAAACAGAACAAAAGATGGTAGAGGGGGTTTCGGATGCAAGATCTGAACCCCAAGGGCGTTTACCCTTTGATCGTAGCTTTGATTTTTGTTCTTGAAGGTGGTGGTGGTGTTCTTCGCAGCGCCTCCCTCGATTTATAGGTGCGAGAATTGCTTCTTCCGTCTAGGGTTAGGACTTCCGCTGCAATTCTTGCTGCGGATTCTCCGGCTCCAGCTATGCTTGAAGAGGCCGACCCAATGTAGGAGAGGGAGTCTTCGGCTCTTCTATCTCACACGTCTCTCTCTCTTTTTCTCCTTTTTTACGCAGCTTCTCTCAAACTTCTTGTGTGTATTGGAGGTGGACCTTTGGGCTTTGTCATATTGGGCCCGGATTGCTTTCACATTTTCAGCCCGCACTTCATGCTCCAAAAATATATCTAATAATAACCTTTGTCAAGGAGAATTTGGATCCACAACAATGATATTCAAAAATAAACTGAAAAGTGTGCATTATGAACATATTTTAAAAACTATGCCTAGAATGCAAAAATGATCATTTAAGTGTAAAAATGCACTTTTTAATGCCCAAAAATACTGATTTGATAGAGAATAATGAGTGAATATTTTGGACTCAACACCGAGCCCAACACTCCACGGCCCAATAATTGCCCAAAAAAATACGGAGTACTCATTGCCTCAGGTACCCGAATTCCACTGCTGCGCTGCAGAAGAAAGGACGAAAGGGAAAGGCAAAAAGCATATTAGCAGAAGAAATCCAAACCACAAACCAAAAGGCAATAGGCAAGTCGCTCGAAGGATTCTTCCAATTTTGAGTTCTTCTCTTGTTCTTCTTCACCTAATTTTCGGTCTTTTCTCATTGTCTGCGTATATGTAAATTTTAATTATCTAATTTTAAGATTTGTTTCTTAATATTTGAAATTTTTGAATATTACTAAATTATATTTTGAATTTTGAATATTTTTTGTTTCGTGGTTTCAATGTGTGTTGATATTTAAATATTTTATAAATTTTAATGTAATTTCAAGTTCTAGTGATTAAGATATATGAAATTATTATTTTGAGGTTATTGCTATTTTATTTTGTTACTTTATTATAAAGTTATTATGCAACGCTTTCAAAAGTTGGCATCTCAAAAAAAATTTCTACGGCTTCAAACAACTCTTACTCTTTTGCACAAATAAAAAGTATGTTTAGTTGCACTTTGCCAATTAAGATAGTTACTATTATAAATTTTGTTTATTTATTAAATACAATTTTACCCCCCATGAAGTCTTCCCTAGCTCCANCCCCCCCCCCCCCCCTCGTAGTCATTATATTGTGAAGAAAACACTAAGATATGAAAAAACATCAAAAGAAAAAAGACTTTGGAAATTTAAACAACCTCAAAATGATACTTTGCAATAAACTTCTTTACACCTTAAGCGAAATATGAAGAAAAAAGATGTTGAGAATTTGATAGTTAATTGTGGTGCTAATGTTAACGTGGAAGATGAAGAACAGTTTCATTATGGAGAGTATAGTATCCATTTTGTCCCCCATAAAGCTTCTCATTATGTGTTACGAGGTTTAACAAACTTTATTTTCAATTCAATTAATTTCATTCTAGGTGTAAAATTTATAAAATGTATAGTAAAACCTGTGAATGGGATGATTTATGGGGACGGAGGGAGCATATAAAAAGCATACTAAAAGCTTCACCACTTATTAGTAAGAGAAAAGACGAAGTTGGTATATGGTACATCCAGATTTACCTAGAAATAGGTACATTCCGGTAATACTAATTCTGAAATAAAGTAGTACTCATTCTCATACAAATATAAACATTCATTTCGAAATACGTAGTACTCATTCTGGAAAAGGTAGTACTCATTTTAAAATAAAGTACTCATTTTTACACATTTGTCTAATATAATTATAATAAATAGCGTAGTGTTCATCCTAAAAAAACAATACTCATTCTCAAATAAGGAAATGTTCATTCTAAAATAAAGTATTGTTCAATTTTTTCACAATTAAAAAGTTCAGTACCATCATCAACTTCTTCCTCTATTCGATTCGTTCCTACTCATTTATACTCTCTGAGCAAGGAGAATTTAAAACTCAAGTTTATTCATGTTTGTATTGAATAAAAATATGATAATTCTCATAAGTGCTGGTACTCCTCAAACCTGCTGGTACTCATTGTCATATATAATAGTTCTCATATATGTTCTGGGCATTGGATAAAAAGTTTGCAAAATTTACAAAAATACCAGGCTGTAGGGTACAGCTGGATGTACCATATATTTTGCCGAAAAGACGTGAAAAATTATGTAAAACAACAGAGCAGGGTACCTTAACGCCTGTGTTTTTCCAATAGAACGCTTTCCAGATAACAAGTGCTTTGGTCTCAGATTAGGAATGGTCTGATCAGCTTCTCCACGGCAAGCATCCTTGTTCCTCTTCTTCGAATATTTCTTAGCCAAAATAATAGCCTTACTCTTTTGTGCAGAGTCTTTGAAGCCCTCCCCAAGAACCACTTCACTTGGAGGCCTGGACTTTGACCTTGACCTGGATCTAGATGAAATCACCCTCAGCTTCTTCTTTGGAGTCTCCTCATCACCATCCACATCCATCGAGTTATCCATCCCAACAACTGATTGTTCCCTCTTTCGGCACCTTGATTTACTACGAGCCCTGTTGATTGCAAAGGTAGGATCAAGTCCCAGGTTAGACAACTGCCTTCCCATTCTCTCTGATGTGAACTTTTTGTCCTTGTCAAATTTCCTTGGTACTATTGGTCGACTCTCTGCCGTACTCTTCTTAATCCGGTGCTGTTGGATCAGCAAGCTCTTCTTCTTCCTGATCTCAGCCAGTGCAGTTTTTTCATCAGGTGTCAGCTCGGGCCCACCATCCATCTCAAACTCATCATCACCTCCTTGCTCCTGCAGAAGCCCTTCTTCTTTTTCCAATTCCTCGAGCCTTAGCACAAGATCGGGATCGATGAAGTCATACACATTGTGACCATCAAGAATCTCCGGCATTATATCATCTTACCAGGACTCATCAGCCAAAATGTAGTGCTTACTCAATTTGGCCGAGTACACACCCGCACCTCCATTCTCAGCCTCATGATCTCTTTCAAGTTTCCTCTTCTCTGTCTCTGCAACTTCCTCTGCTTCCTTAGCTCTGGCTTCCAGCACTGACTTAGGTATACATGAAGGCCTTTCTTTTTGGTCACGAGGTTTCAGCATCACAACATGAAAACGGTTTAAGCAGTCGTTTAACTTCTTTGATTTCATCTTGACTCCAACCCTTTGGTTCAACAGCCTCTCACAAGCAGCGTTCTTCACCGAAATCACGCCTTCTTCCGTCAAAGCGCTCATGGTCAAAAGCACTCCTTGATCATCTGTGGGCTCCCCACCTTGTCCGATCACAGTCTTCATAGCTTCTTCTTTCATCTGCATGACCAACCTCTTGTCTTCCTCGGATATCCCTTCTAAAGGCTGCAAATCAGTTTTGTTGCAAACTATGACCAATGGTTTGTTCAAAAAGAGGGACTTTATGCTGTGGAACAAAGCAGCTTGCTGTTCAATAGTGTAACCACATGATCCAGAAATGTCAATGAAAAACAAGATGGCAGCTCTAAGATGAGCCAGTGCTGTAATACTGCACATTTCAATAATATTACGATCTTCAAACGGCCTGTCCAATATTCCTGGAGTGTCAATGACTTGATACCTCAAGTATTTGTAGTCAGTGTGACCGACAAACAAGGACTTTGTGGTGAATGCATAGGGCTGAACATCCACATCTGCTCTTGTGATTTTGTTAATGAAAGAGCTCTTACCAACATTTGGGTACCCACAAATCAAGTGTCCTTGTGTTTGGATCAATCGAAGGCAATCTTGACATGTGCTGCCTGATCTGCTCAAGATAAGCTAAACTGGGCGTGATTCGCTTTATCACAGTACACATGCGTCCCAGAGCAGCAATCTTCAAAGACTTGCAACGGTACAGCGAATCACCATACTTCAACATTTTCAAGTAATCCTTAGCAATTTTAGAAATCAAATTCCTTGCAGTGTTTATTTGCCCAAGGGCAAGCTTGTAATGGTCTTTGTTATAGAGGACATGAAGCAGATCCCCATAAAAAGGGTGGATATCATCAAGCCTTGGGAACTCATTGATAATGATAGAAAGCTTTTCGTGGAAATTTGTTTGAGTATATTTCACTTTGCGCATATAAAACTGACGGATATGGGATATTGCATAACCCTTGTGAACAACAGTGGGTGTCTGCCTTTGTGTGCGTGAGAGAATGATATCCACAAAGTCTTTCCCGTTGGGCACAATGGTGATCTTTTTAAAATTGTACTGCACCATATCTTAGGGTCTGATCTAGTCCTTCCCTGCGTGAATGGAAACAGCACAAAAATTAGACAGTGAGGAACATCTACAAATCTATCTATAAAAAAACAAATTAAATAGAAAGGTGGTTACTTGTTTTATAAGAGATACAAATAACAATGGTAAAACAATAAAACTAGTTAAATACCATTGTATTTGTTTTTTCTTTATTATTTCATTGTATTTATCTCAATTTAAATAAAAACAAATAAATTCCGTCGAATCAAAATTTAACAAAATTCACTTTAATAAACAATACGGAGTAAAAAATAGCATATTTCAATAAATAGCAAAAAAACAAAACCAAAAAAACGTAAAAAAGAACATAAAAATATGATATTTCAAAAAAAAAAGAAAAACAGAAAATGAAACTCCAAAAAACAGAAAAAAAAAAAGAAAAGGAAAACATAAAAAACATAAAAGAAACAAAAACAGACAACAAAAATAAATCACAAAAAAGGGAAAAAAAACAGAAAACAAACACAGTAAAATAATTGCAAAAAAAGGGGGGAAAACGCTGAACAAATCTGGAGATTCGAAGAAATAACCGAAAAAAGAAGAAGAAGAAGAAGAAGAAGAAGGGCAGAGCGGAACTTACCTCCAAGATCTGCCATGGGAGAGGAAGAAAGGAGAGAATAGAAAAAACAGAGAAGAAAGAAGAATCAGAAGAAAGGTGAGAAAGGAGAATTGAAGAAAGGAGAGAAGGACAGAAGCGGAACAAATAAAAGTTAACTAGCTTGATCGCGTTTGAGGCGGTAGCCATTTTTACACTGTTGGGCGGTAACCTTACCTCTCTTCACCTCCCCCTACCTATCACCATTTTCTCTCCCAAACAAGGTAAGGTTTAAATTTAACCTTACCTTACCTCCACCTACCTCAATCCAAACACACCGTTATACACCCTCTGTTAGTAAATCCCAACCTATCCTCCTCGGTGACTCAAACTCAAAACCTCCCAGCTCCCACAAGAGGAGAGACTTAAGTGTGGAGTGTTAGCCAACTTGGCGACTCCAACTTGTTAAGAATCATTAGATAAGTAAAAAAGCAGTAAAACTATGGTTTAAGATTTATTAGACTAAGTGCTTGTGTTAGTCAAAATCATCTTATAGACTTATACCAATTTAAATATTAAATCCTAACATTGTCAAATTCAGATCTGATTTAAACACTGTTCAGCCAAAAAATCCAGTTTCACAAGCCTAATAATAATCCATTCACAATATCACAATAGACCAAACCACATACGAAATTAGTCGCTCATGCTGAATTTAGACATAAAATAAAAAAAAACAACATCAACATGAACATCAAAAACTTAAACTGAAATGATTTACACCCTGTTCAGCCAAAAAATCAAGTTTTACTAGCCTAATCCATTCACAATAGACCAAACCACATATGAAATTACTCGCTCATGCGGAACTTAAACACAAGATTAAAATCATTCAACAACAACAACATTATAAACTGAAAAGCTTTACAAACCAGATTCAGATTCTCAGTAGTCAGAAAACAATGCCGCAGCAACAATCACTTTGAATTTGAGAAAATACGTAAATGCAACTCACATTTGAAACAACATACAACTAGAAAACCATATATTCTTGCAGAAAAGCGAACTAATCTAGAGGGACTAAGCAATGTACCCTGTTTACCGCGGTTTTTTCGTTCAAATCTGATTTTCTTCGCTGATTCTGCTTATTTCGTTTCTAAGATGCGCCTGCTGCTGGTGAGAATCTCTGTGCTGGAGACGGAGCTGCAATGGTGGTTCTGGTTGCGTCTGCTTCGCTGGAATCTGGAGTTGCTGCGCTGCTTGATTGTATGCTGCTACGGATGGAGATTGGAAAAGGCCCAATAGACAACAGTTTCCGTTCTCTTATGGCCTATTCGCTCGTTTGTCTGCTAAAAAGATGAAGGGACTGCGATCTCTCAATGATCACGACGACCAGGAGGCCATGTTGAAACAAGATGAGGCCTGCTTGGTACCTAGGGTTTCAATTACTTACGCCCTATATTTATTTTGGCAAAGAGCAATGCTTGGGTACAAGTTGTACTCCAAATGTACATCACCCCTTTCTTTACCCCACATTTTTGGATAAAGTTACTTGTACCCCATGTTTTTGTATCCCATTTTGTACCCCGCAGGTTTGCACCAACACTTTGTGTTGGTGTAAAACTAATTTTTGTTAATGCACAAACACTTTGTATCCGTGTAAATTTTTGTTAACACACCAACACTTGTGTTGGTGCAAACCATCAAAATGTTTTTGTATGCCTGCGCTGTATAAATGGGGTACAATATGTGGTGTAAGTGTAGCATGACCCCACATTTTTATTTGATTTTTATTTACTTATTTTTTTAAAATCTTTTTGCCTTTTTTAGTAGACAAGAAGGGGGTGGGGGACATATACAAGCAAAAAAATTAAAGTAAACTCCATAAAAGGTTCTCAGTTATATGTCGTTTTACATATTTAGTCTCTACATATCAAATGTTACTAATTTAGTCCCAATTATTATATTCATTTCCACGAATAGTCCTTTGTTAACATTTTCGTTAAAAACGTGGATAAAATTGTAAATTCACACTCCTTTATCTCCTCAATTAAGCTTCCTCTTTCCCCTCGCACTCTCGTCTATAGTTCGTCGTTGAGTTTAAAGCTTTGAACCCCAAAACCGAAATCATCACTCTTCTTGTTACAGTTTAATTTTTGTAGTCAAATTATAGTATTCTTTCACCACAAATTATAAACAGAGTGCTTCAATGGTGCACCTTAGATGCATATCATTTTTATGCACCTTCTCAAAAAAATTATTTTTTATTTTTTTATTTTTTATTAAAATAAATACTCATGAGGATAATTAAGGATTGCTTTTTTTTCGTATATGAAGGTCCATGGTAGACCTTTTATCCACCATAGAATTTTTCTTCTATACAAAAGATATATTTAGTTGTAATGTAAATTAGTAAAATTAAATTTATTTTAAAATAAAGTTTTGAAATATCAACCATTGATACAGGTCGTGTAGATGAAGAACACGAGAGCCCAACGGATCATGAGCAGGGAAGCCCAACAAAAGACCCACCGGACTCATTGACGCCCAGTCGGCCGCGTAGGAATGCGAGGCGACCCCGACGCTATGATGATTACGTTTAATTTTATTTTATGCTCGGAGTAATTTTACTTTTCCTTATTTTAATTATTGTAATTTAGATTGTCTTAGGTGAGCAAATTATAAGCTCCTTCGAGGGTTTCTTTTCGGTTCTTTACCTCGATGCTTTTCTTGAACCGACATGATTAGGGTTAGGGTTTTCTCTTTTCTTATATATATTGGTGTACGCCACTTAAAAGATCATCAATACATCAATAATAGAGTAGTTTAGTAGTTTGTTCTCCCTCTTCGGCGAACGCCGCCCACCTCAAACCTGCGTTATTCACGTAGGGTTTTTGGCTTTTCTCCCTTAACCCTTATCATCTGCTGATCTCATTGCCGTCCTCATGACGTCGCCCCAGCCTGAGTCTTCCGCCAATTCTGCCATCACCATGGAAGATCTCATGCATGCTATTCATAATCTGAGCAACGAACTTCAGGCCACCAAGGCGCAGGTTGCTGCGTTATCTACGACCGACCCTCACACCGCCGCCGGATGGCGCCCACCGGCTCGAACGGCTGGTTCCGGGGCCGCTGAGCCACTGCCGCGCATGCGTGTGGAAGCGCCGCGCTTTAACGGTGAGGACCCCGGCGGTTGGGTTTTCCGAATTCAAGCTTATTTTGATTACTTTGCCACTCCGGTGCATGAACGGGTACATCTCGTGGCCATGTTAATTGATTCACCAGCCTCGGATTGGTTTCGTTATTATCAAAATAATAATTGTGGGGTGACGTGGGAGGCGTTCTTGGTCGCCGTCCGACAGCGTTTTGATCCTGCTTATTATGAAAATTACATTGGGTCATTGTCTAAGCTATGCCAAACAACCACGGTTTTGGAGTATCAATCTGCGTTCGAAGCATTGCTTAATAAAGTCACGGGGGTTCCCGAGCCTACTTTAACTGCCATGTACGTCGCCGGATTAGCCCAACCAGTCCAGGGCGAGGTAAACCTACGGCAACCACGCTCCCTCCAGGAGGCCTTTGCTTTGGCGCGTGAATTATCAGCCTGCCACCAGACTCCTCCGCCGAATGCACGTCGGACGTGGTCAGTTCGTCCAGCCGGTCCAGCCCCCACTGGGGCCACTTCAACTCCAGGGTCTGGTGCCACATCACAAGCCATTGGGGTCAAGCATTCGGACAACAAACCCTCGTCTCAATTACCCATCGTACGGCTCTCTTCGGCTCAAAAAATTGAGCGGAGCAAGAAGGGTTTATGTTGGTACTGCGACGAGAAATGGGTACCGGGGCATCATTGTAAGCACCGTTTTCTTGCGTTTATGGGTCCCGACGACGACGAAGAGTTTTCTTCAACTGACCTTGAGGATTCTACGCCGGACGATTCACTCATCTTTGGCGATGTCTCGAGCCTCCATTCCTTGGCAGGTAATCCGAACCCTCGGGCTCTGAAATTACCAGGCTCGGTGCGTGGTATCGTGGTTCAGGTACTTTTGGATGGGGGTAGCACCCATAATTTCATCCATCCCGCCGTGGCTGAACGTCTCTCATTGGAATTACAACTGATCCCTCCGTTTCGGGTCTATGTGGGAAACGGGGATTCGTTGCGTTGTTCGTACTCTTGCCCTCGGACACCTTTACGTTTGCAGGACACTGACTTCGAGGTGGATTTATATTTATTGGAGATTCATGGGCCGGACATTGTGCTCGGGGTCCAGTGGTTACAAACTTTGGGAAAAGTCGCGCATGATTATGCCGCCTTGACCATGGAGTTTAACTGGCACGGGCGCCCCATTACTCTCCGGGGCGATGTGTCCCCTCCCCGGCTTAGTTCTTATAGTCACCTTTGTTCGTTGGCGGTCCAGACGCAGGTCGAATTCTATGAGTTGCTGCCCACAGAACCGCCACCAGGCCCCCTGCCAACTCGGAGCTGCTGTTTCCAGGAGATCTGCCGGCCAATGTCCGTTCTCTTTTGGAGTCCCATTCGGCCATTTTTCAGCAGCCCACGTCCCTCCCTCCTGCTCGCACATGGGACCACCAGATTCACCTCGACAGCGGCGCCAAACCGGTCAATGTGCAACCCTACCGTTATCCATATTTTTAGAAAAATGAAATTGAGGGGCAAGTCCACGACATGCTACAACATGGGTTGATCCGTCCCAGCCAGAGCCCTTTCTCATCTCCGGTGTTGTTGGTCCGCAAGAAGGATGGCTCTTACCGCTCCTGTGTCGATTACCGAGCTTTAAATGTGGTCACTACTCCGGATCACTTTCCCATATATTCCAACCACGGACAAGTTATTCGACGAGTTGGGGCACGCCAGAGTATTCACGAAATTGGATTTACGTTCGGGGTACCACCAAATCCGGATGCACGAGGGGGATATCTTCAAAACGGCTTTTCGTACACATGAGGGTCATTACGAGTTCTTAGTCATGCCCTTCGGCCTAACTAATGCTCCCTCGACATTTCAAGCCGCCATGAATGACCTTTTTCGGGCCTATCTTCGTAAGTTCGTCATCGTCTTCTTCGACGACATACTAGTTTACAGTCCCACGGTCGAGACACATGTGGAACACCTCGGGTTGGTCTTTCACAGGCTCCAGGACAACTCCTTCTTCATTAAGCTCTCAAAGTGTTCTTTTTTTAAGGCTACAATAGAGTATCTGGGCCACTTTGTCACTGCCGGCGAACTCCTTCCCGACCCAGACAAAGTTTCGGCCATGGTTGAGTGGCCTCGTCCGTTGACGGTGAAACAGTTACGCGGCTTCTTGGGTCTCACAGGTTATTACCGACGCTTTGTTGCGGGCTACGCTATGATCGCTGCACCACTCACAGAATTACTCAAAAAAGATGGGTTCCGGTGGAATTCCGACGCCGACAGTAGCTTTGCACGACTCAAACAAGGCATGGTTACGGCTCCAGTTCTTCGACTTCCAGATTTTGCAGAGACTTTTTATTTAGAGACCGATGCCTCGGATGTTGGGATAGGCGCGGTACTCCTCCAACGAGGTCACCCCTTGGCCTTTTTCAGTAAAAAGTTGGGTCCCCGCCGTCGTTCAGCCTCCACATATCACAAGGAACTTTATGCCATAGTCGAATCGGTTCAAAAATGGCGTCAATATTTGTTGGGCCGTGAATTTGTCATCCGGAGTGACCAACGCAGTTTGAAGGATTTACTATTTCAGATTATACAAACGCCGGAGCAACAGTTCTATATTCGGAAACTCATGGGGTTTTGTTTCCGAATTGAATACAAAACCGGGGCCTCCAACAAAGTAGCTGACGCTTTGTCCAGACGTGGAGAGGACGGGGAGTATGCTGCAATGTTTACCTCCTACGCCCAACCACTGCCGCAGCTCCTCCAGGATATCAAGGCCGAAAATGAGTCTCTGCCCGATTGTAAAGCCCTGTGCGCCGCTGTTCTGGCCGGAACTGGACCTGCCCACATCTCCCTCCTCAACGGTCTCCTCTACTACAAACACCGGCTCCTGCTTAGCCCCAACTCCCCGCTCCGTGAGAAGCTTTTACATGAATTCCATAGTACGCCGATCGCCGGGCATCAAGGCGTGGAACGCACTTTCAAACGATTGGCCGCTGTATTTTATTGGCAGGGAATGCGCCGTGATGTCAAACGGTTTGTGGCGGCGTGTGTAGCCTGTCAAGCAACCAAGTATTCCACTCAAAAACCGGGCGGCCTCCTCCAACCATTGCCTATTCCAGAGCGCGTGTGGGACTCGGCCTCGATGGACTTTATTACCGGTTTGCCTCCCTCACGCGGGTTTACAGTAATTATGGTGGTCGTGGACCGCCTGTCTAAATATGCACATTTTGGCCTGTTACCTACAGGATTTGACGCCCCCCGAGTAGCCCAAGTCTTTCTGGAGGTGGTCGTTAAACATCATGGATTCCCCGGTGCCATTTTTTCGGATCGTGACTCCGTTTTTATGAGTCTCTTTTGGCGAGAGTTGATGAGGTTAAGTGGTACCTCGTTGAAATTTAGCACCGCGTACCACCCCCAAACCGATGGCCAGTCTGAGGTAATCAACCGCGGCCTCGAACAGTACCTCCATGCTTTTACTCACGAACGGCCTTCTCGGTGGGCAACCTTCATTCCGTGGGCAGAATTGGCTCTGAATTGCAGTCACCATGCGGGAATCAACATGTCCCCCTTCCAAGCTCTTTATGGCAGACCCCCCCCCCCGAGCCTATTTCCCACACTATCCCTTCGAGCTCGGGTACCTGCGGTCGAAGAGCTATTACAGGAACGTGCGGAGCTCTTAACAGATTTGAAACACCACCTTGAACGGATGCAGCAGCGTATGCGCACCAGCGCCAACCAACACCGCCGGGATGTTCAGTTCAACGTGGGTGATCTCGTGCTCTTGAAGCTCCAAGAATATAGACAGCACTCCGTAGCCAAGCCACGATCGGCCAAGTTAGCACGCCGATATTATGGGCCTTTCGAGGTATTGGAGCGCATTGGCCCTGTGGCATATCGTTTGCGCCTACCGGACGGATGCAAGATACACGACGTCTTTCACGTCTCTCTCTTACGGCCTTTCATCAAGGGGAGCGACAGTCCACCACCACCCACTTTGCCGTCGGATTTCTACAAAGGCAAGGCCGTGGTGATCCCCATTTCCGCAGGACCAAGCCGGACAGTATTGGTGGATGGCCAGCCGCGGGAGCAGTGGTTGATCCGTTGGTCTGAGCATGACGATGCTGACGTCACCTGGGAGGACGCTGAAGCCATGCAACGCCACTTCCCTACTCTCGGCCTTGAGGACAAGGCCGTTCCCGACCCCAGGAGAGTTGACACGGTTCGTGTAGAGGAAGAACACGAGAGCCCAACGGATCATGAGCAGGGAAGCCCAACAAAAGACCCACCGGACTCATTGACGCCCAGTCGGCCGCGTAGGAATGCGAGGCGACCCCGACGCTATGATGATTATGTTTAATTTTATTTTATGCTCGGAGTAATTTTACTTTTCTTTATTTTAATTATTGTAATTTAGATTTTCTTAGGTGAGCAAATTATAAGCTCCTTCGAGGGTTTCTTTTCGGTTCTTTACCTCGATGCTTTTCTTGAACCGACAGGATTAGGGTTAGGGTTTTCTCTTTTCTTATATATATTGGTGTACGCCACTTAAAAGATCATCAATACATCAATAATAGAGTAGTTTAGTAGTTTGTTCTCCCTCTTCGGCGAACGCCACCCACCTCAAACCTGCGTTATTCACGTAGGGTTTTTGGCTTTTCTCCCTTAACCCTTATCAACCATTTAGAGACGAAGAGAGGAGAATGTTTATTTTGAATATTTTTTAATATCCATAAAATATTCATTTTTGTAAAATACAATATTTATTTTCACAAAATATACATAATGTTCATTACAATTATATAAAACATATATTTACAAGTAAAATAATGTTCATTTGAAATACTTACGGTATCACCACCACCACCAAAATCATACTACCGCCTCCACCAATTCATCTTCATTGCATCCAGGATTCAAATTTTTTTAACGTTGTTGCAAAACTCAACATTAGTCGATTAGCCTCTCTCTCTCTCTCTCTCCCTCTCTCTTTGATCAACACTGGCGTATGTACAAAGTGTTTCGATCGGTTCCTCTTCCTTTATTATCGTCATTGTATTGGCTCCCCCCACGATCGATGTACCTAGGTTTCGATGTGCCCTCATTCGATCAATGCAACACTGCTCTGATTTGACACCGACTTATCAGAAAAATGGTACAACATTGTGTACCCTATAACTTGTGCTCGATGTAATATGGTTTTCCAATTTGATATTTTGTAAATAAACTAAATAAACTTTGATCACCAATGAAATAAATGCTCCATAGTATACTCTTTATGTCCCAATGTAATCATCGAATTTGACTTTTTATTGATAAGTTTTAATCATCTATACCTCTCTATTTATATTGCACATTAATATGAGCTCATATCCTAGTTGAGTACCACGAAAGTAGGGTCTAAGGACGGTGCATATGTCTACGCAAACCATATCCTTACTCAAAAGTAAAGAGGTTTTTCCAAAGAGAATCCCTGCTTAAGTTGCACGAGTAAAAAGATCACATAAGCTACATAAAAATAAAGAAACACAGATAAAGAAACAAACACATAGAGGCAAAAAAACTACAATTAACAAATGAATAGTACTCCAATAATAAAAACATCAAACATGCAAGTTATACAAGCTTTTAAGGCACACAACAAGTGTAGAAAACAACTCATAGCCCAATGCACATACACAACCATTTTAAATGTTTCTCTTTAAGCTCATATCCTTAATAAAGGCAAGAATCATAGGTCTTGTCTAATCACCTCCTTTAAATTCTTCATAGGTTTGTCCATGTCCCTACTATCCTCCACCAATATAATCCTCTCGCATCTCGACACTGGCCTCAACATTCTACCACCTCACATACCCAAATCACCTCATCCCAGCTTTTCGTATCTTACCTTACACAGGTGACATGCTTACCCGACCTTGGATAATATCATTTTGAACCCCATTCAACCTTGTTCCCACACACATCCAAATTGTAACATCTGCATCTCTGTTATATGTAGTCAACGAATGAGGGTTTTCTTAATTCCCTACCACTCCAACCCATACAACATAACTGGTTTGACTACTGACTAGTTGAACATACCTTTCATCATAGCTTAACTATTCTTATTGCACAACACCTTAGAATTCAGTCTCTACTTAGCCCGAGCCACTCCAAAATAATGTGAAGCATCCCTATCTAACTCCACATCCGCTTGAATGACTGAGCAAGATACTAAACTTGTCACCAATGCCTTTTTCTTTCTCTTCTCATTCCTTTCTCCTTCACCGTACTTCTCCACCTTGGGATACGGACATGTTGACTTCAATTGGCCATGTTTCCTGCAATTATAACATAGGTAAAATTCGGGTGAAGTGTCACTTACCTACAGTTTTCCCTTAGATGGCCTTCGCATAGAGTCGGTCTTCCTAAAGAACTTCTTGAACTTTCAGAACTACTTGACCATCATGGCGAGTTCCTCTTCAAAGTTCTCCGTCTTTGACCTCGGCTGGCTGGTGGAAGGAGTGTCACAGCTTTTCTGGCAAGTCCATTCACTCATTGTGGCTTGGATAATTGTCACCAATGCTGTTGTATAAGGAATGACTTGTTCTTCCTTCTTCTTCTTGTCTAGCTCATGCTCATATGTTATGAGTTCGTCCGGAAGTCCTTGAACAGTGTATCTCTCTAGATTTCTTCCTTCATCCATTGTTGTGTCCTAGGTGTACCACATTCTAAAAGAAAAATGAATCTCAAATAAAATCTAAAATAAGAAATGAAAAATGTCGTCAACGATGAGCATTCAATTTCTCCAATAGAGACTTTGCTCACCGGAGCTTCGGAAATCGTCAATCAACAAAAAAGCTCAAATCATCGCCTCATATACTTTCACCATATCGGGCCAACAAAAGAGAAAGATGAAGAGCCAAAGAGAAAATAAATCAGCTGCCCTCCTTGTTATATTTGCTACCCTCTTTGCTAGATCTATTGTCATCCTTGCCGGATCTGTTGACCTGCCCCACCCCTGGTGTGCTTGTGCTCCACCATAGAGAGAGGAGAGAAGCAGAGTATAAGAAGAAAATAGAAGATGAAGACGAGAAGAAAATTAAAGAGAAGATGAAGCCCCGCCACAGACATGCAAGAGAAGATAAGTGAAGGAGATGATGATGAAGATGAGAAGAAATTATAGAAGAAGATGAAGACACTGTAGAGAGTTTGAAGATGCAGAAAAGAGAAATGGGGAGTTAATTTTAGAATATAGGGAGTAAAAGATTCGCCTTGGGAATGATATTTTGGTTTTGGGAGAAGCTGATGGATAAGAAAAATGCTAGGGGTATACCTTTGGTGTATCCCATTTGTCCCCCACCATATCCTCCACCACATAAATAGGCAAAAAACTTAAAAATAAATAAATACTCCCTCCGTCTTAAAACTTTTTTCCCACTTCCCATTTTTCTCCGTCCTAAAACTACCTTCCCATTAGAAAAAAAAGATGACAAATGACATTAATACCCTAGCCTCATGTATTTACACCAATTATCTTCTAACTCAATATTTTGAATGATTGCAAAAAAAATTCAAAAAAATCTTTTTTAAGGAAGGTAAAATTTGAAGTCAAAGCCAAAAATTAAAAATGGAAAAAAGTCAAACTCAAAAGAAAGTTTTAGGATAGAGAGAGTAATTAAAAATGAAATAAAAATATATTGTGGAAAAGGAGGTGAGATACAAATGAAATGGGATATAACTCTGGTATACCCTGTCTAAACATTGGCCGAATCAGCCGGTGGGCAGTGGCCACCCACCCCTACTTGCATCCTTCATAAAATTCTTAGCTGTAATAGCCGTTGTGTGCATAAGAAATGCAATCCAGGATAGGGTTTCTCTTGGCATACACCTGTTCGTCCTCACGGTTCTCCCACATCTTGTCGTACTCTGCTAGCCACGAATTCCGATCAGTTGGTTCACGTACCTGTCGGCGTGCTTTACTTTCAGGCGAAGATGTGAATTTATGCCGTTCCCACTATGGCGTGTCCTGGCATCGGGAACGCCGGTTTTGTAGCTACGCAATCGAGCAGTTCTCGGATGATGAATACGGATGCGACTATGAGAGTCATCTAGTTAATATCCATTTGTCATACATGTGTGGTTTCAAGAAGCCTTGTAGATGGTTTGCACATTCTACACTTTTGAAAAGTTTTCATACTTTCTTGTTGCACATGATTCCAGAACAATAAAATTTCTGTTTTCCATTTTTCTTGATCATTCTTGATTCCCCATTTCCCTGGTAATGCTGGACTAAGGGTAATAACACTAACATTAGCATTGTTTGTGCGAACAATAAGATTCCCGAACAATAAGATTTCTGTTTTTCATCTTTCTTGATCATTTTTAATTCCCCATTTCCCTGGTGTATTCTGGACTAAGGGTAATAACACTAACTTTAGCATTGTTTGTGCGAAACCGAATTAATGTTAATGGCCATTTATGCTTTATGCTGATGGGTAAAGCCTCTTTTGCCAATACTCATTATCTTTTGTAAGTTTTATATTCTTATTCTGATACTCATATTAAATCAAGTAACGCCTTCATTTCAAAAGGGCATGTTTACTAGTTGGTAAACTGTAAACCCATGGTTTTCGTTGCTGACGATGCTAATAAATGGTTTCATTTTCAGGCACTTACAGAGGCAATGCCGCTCTCAGACATAGATCAAAATACAGTATGTCATCTACATAACACGTTAATTATAAGTTTCTTACTTCTGAGTTAGTCACTTATGAAATGATGATTTACAGGTTAATTTTGTCCCAAATTTTGACAAATCACAAAAAGAGCCATCTCTACCCCCTGCTAGAATCCCGAATCTGGTCCTGAATAATGCCTCTGGAATTGAGGTAATCGGTCTGACCTAGAAAATAGTTAAATGATTTTATCTACTATGCATTTCTATACCAGTTTACGTATCCCTTTGTCATGCGATTGTTTCCATTCTTTATGCTTTCAGGTGTGCATGGCCACAAATACCCCTCCACACAATCTTGGAGAGCTTGTTGATGCAATGTCTTCCTATATTCATAACCAGAAGTAACAGTAAAAATGAATTCAGTTATTTCACATTGCTACGTTGAGATTACATCTCATTGCCATTTTGAGATATGTTATTTCACATTGCCATTTCGAAAGTATTTTAATTCTGATGGAGGTTCCTTTTTTGTTTTTCTATTTGACTATTTCCATGCAATAAATTGCAATCTAGCAGTCTCCTTTTTTCCCCAAAAAAGAAAAGCAGATGCGTTTTTGCATTATTAATCCAGATCCAACTGGGAGCATTATCTAGTATTGTAACAGTGGTCTTGATTTTTAACCCAAAACATGCAATAACTGAACCTGAAGAAGGCCATTTCTCCTACATTGACAAATATGTGTTACCTCTTCATCATGCTTTCTCTTTATTTCATTCTTTTTTGTGATAGTCTTTTGTATTAATTATTTTTGTCATTATGGTCATTGATAATGCTGCACTTCCTAGGCCAAGCTTGATCTTTATTGCTTTCTGCCATTGCCTTCGTGTTAAACCTTAATATCTCTAGAAATGCCATGGCAAACTGGATAAATTTTATGGTGTTTTAAACTGGACTGATTCCTCAGATTGTGCAGACCTAGAAATACCTAGTGATCAGGTCTGCTGAGCCCTTAAAACAGGTATGGGGAGGTGGTTTTGAACCGATTGAACTGGTTGAAAATTGGGTTAAACCGGGTGACTTTTAGTTTGGATGGTTGGATCTGTTTGGGTTTTCAATGCTTAGACGTAAACAACAATATCATCTAATTTTATGATGTTATTGGCCTTATTGCTAAA
>OOIL02006840.1:343138-382358 GCA_900332095.2 Cuscuta campestris | reverse complement strand
CCGACACAATCTTATTGCATGAAATGTGAAAAAGATTATGCTATGAGCAAAAAAGGTTTATCACTTGCATTCTTGCATAATAAAAGCTCATCCGGTTTCAATTTTTCTGCTTATTCCAGGATTCAGATTCTTACAATTAGCTAAAATCAGTTGGTGCTGTATTTTTCTTATATACTGAGTATAATCAATTCTTAATTTTGCTCTCCAGAATTTGAATCCTAGTAGCAAACAACTTCCTCTCTCCCACTTTGTTTGTTTCATTGCAGTTTACATACAACAAAAACAACATTTCCCCAGTGGTCAAAGGCTCCCGCTCATGGCTGGGTGGGGGGGGGGGTTGGATGTACGTAGCTTGACCCCTAATTTTAGGTACATAATTACTTTTGGATCCCTGAGGTCTGTACGAGACGTGCTTCGTCTTGGAATCACAATGGCTGCTTCCTGAAGAGAGGGAGGGGAATGAAACAAAACGCATGTAATATTTTGTTAAAATTAATGTTAATGGCCATTTATGCTTTATGTTGATGGGTAAAGCCTCTTTTGCCAATACCCATTATCTTTTGTAAGTTTTATATTCTTATTCTGATATCCATATTAAATCAAATAACCCCTTCATTTATAAAGGGCATGTTTACTAGTTGGTAAACTGTAGGCCCATGGTTTTCGTTTCTCACGATGCTAATAAATGGTTTCATTTTCAGGCACTTACCGAGGCAATGCCGCTCTCAGACATAGATCAAAATGCAGTATGTCATCTACATTACACGTTAATTATAAGTTTCTTACTTCTGAGTTAGTCACTTATGAAATGATGATTTACAGGTTAATTTTTTCCCAAATTTTGACAAATCACAAAAAGAGCCATCTCTACCCCCTGCTAGAATCTCGAATCTGGTCCTGAATGATGCCTCTGGAATTGAGGTAATCGGTCTGACCTAGAAAATAGAAAATAGTTAAATGATTTTATCTACTATGCATTTTTATACCAGTTTATGTATCCCTTTGTCATGCGATTGTTTCCATTCTTTATGCTTTCAGGTGTGCATGGCCACAAATACCCCTCCACACAATCTTGGAGAGCTTGTTGATGCAATGTCTTCCTATATTCATAACCAGAAGTAACGGTAAAAATGAATTCAGTTATTTCACATTGCTACGGTGAGAATACTTCTCATTGCCATTTTGAGATATGTTATTTCACATTGTCATTTCGAAAGTATTTTAATTCTGATGGAGGTTCCTTTTTTGTTTTTCTATTTGACTATTTCCATGCAATAAATTGCAATCTAGCAGTCTCCTTTTTTCCCCAAAAAAGAAAAGCAGATGCGTTTTTTGCATTATTAATCCAGATCCAACTAGGAGCATTATCTAGTATTGTAACAGTGGTCTTGATTTTTAACCCAAAACATGCAATAACTCAACCTGAAGAAGGTCATTTCTCCTACATTGACACATATGTGTTACCTCTTCATCATGCTTTCTCTTTATTTCATTCTTTTTTGTGATAGTCTTTTGTATTAATTATTTTTGTCATTATGGTCATTGATAATGCTGCACTTCCTAGGCCAAGCTTGATCTTTATTGCTTTCTGCCATTGCCTTCGTGTTAAACCTTAATATCTCTAGAAATGCCATGGCAAACTGGATAAATTTTATGGTGTTTTAAACTGGACTGATTCCTCAGATTGTACAGACCTAGAAATACCTAGTGATCAGGTCTGCTGAGCCCTTAAAACATGTATGGGGAGCTGGTTTTGAACCGATTGAACTGGTTGAAAATTGGGTTAAACCGGGTGACTTTTAGTTTGGATGGTTGGATCTGTTTGGGTTTTCAATGCTTAGACGTAAACAACTATATCATCTAATTTTATGATGTTATTGGCCTTATTGCTAAATCTGGTTTTCCATCTCACTAAGGAATTGAATCCAATGTTTACTTAATTAAATTTTTTTGTTCTCATTTCAAATTATAATCATGTATAAATAACAACAAACAAAAGGTTTTATTTTACACACTCTTATTTTTGGCCCTGGGCTAAAATAAGAGTAGGAAGAACTTTATTTTGGATATCCAAAGGAAATAAAATACTTTTGGATGTTTGGGGTTGGGTTGGATGGAACGAGGATTGGCCAGCGGAACCCCGAGGTCAAAAACGGAAGTTTTTTGGCCATTCGGGTCAAAGGACTTGGAATTCTTACTAAAATGGATCATAATGTTTGACCCTAAGTCCTTTGGATCCTATGAGGGTGTGGGACATGGGAGAGGGTATGATAGGGCCAAGCCCGGATATAACATCCTCCCGGTCTTCAAAAGAGTTTGCCCTCAAACTCAATGGATAATCAAGACCGTCATATAGACTAACGTCTCTCTTATGGAACGTGGCAGAAACTCCATCACTTCTATTGAGGGCAACCATGTAGGCATTGTTAGTGACCTTGGCTACCACTTCAAATGGACCATCTTCTCGAGGTTGAAGCTTTGCCTTGCGTTTGTCGGAGAAACGCTCTCTTTGCCCACACTAGGTCTCCGGGCCAAAAGTGGATGGGTCTCTTCAACTTCTTTCTCTTCATAAGCTTTTCATGAATCTCATGATAAAACTCAGAAGTTTCTTCATCACATGGAACCTGCCAAAACTTAACAAACTTGGCACGAGGTACCGTTAGTGAAGATAGCCTTTGAGGTGAGGCTTCCACATCTTGGCTCATAGCTCCATGTTGAACCTTCTTCTCATTAACTTGCATATTTAAGCTAGGAAATCCACAGCTTAAGAACTCAACTCTGGTGGAAACAACATCCTTCTTCTCTAATTCGCCATTGGGTTTGTTTTCCCCTAAACTTAGATGAACCCGGGGTTCTATCCCTTGGTTAGGTGCGGTCAGGGGTAGGAATAAGTCTGCCGGCGAACCTTTTCTCAATGAATACATATCCACAAAATTAGGTGTCCATGGCCTGTCAATATGAAATAAAGAAAAACTGTGCAATTCCACTCGTAGTTCTCTTCCATGGTTGAGCCATTCAATGGAACAGGATTTCAAGAGGGGTTTGATTCCAAGTTTATTTTGATCAGCCAAACTACTCAATGGTCTTATAATGACCACAAGTTCACCTTTATCTTGGCCTAGAGATTTAATATCATCCTGTCCTTCCTTTCGTCCCAAAAGCTCTGATTTCTCTTCACTTTGGACCAAGGACTTCTTGTTTTTACTTGGACACCCAAAAGCATGATGAGCAATCTTTTGTGAGTGGAAGCAATGGGGTTTCTTTGGGACGGTGGAGCTGGATTTTTCTGGGATTGTGACCATGTCATTTTGAGAAGAGGTTATGGTTTTGGGAGGACTTTGAACTGTGAGGATGGGGGAGGCTTTTAGAGTGCTTTGGACAATGTTTTTGCAGGGTAAAGGAATGGGTTTAGATGAATTTTCAAGTGGGTGTGTAGGGGTAGGAGTGGGACTGGTTAGGACCGTTTGGGGAGGAGTTATAGGCATGGTTGTAGGAGAGTTTAGAGGTTGGGGCATGGAGGGGGTGTTGGGATTTGTTAGGGTAGCAACTTGGGATGAAATATAGATGGGGTTTGAAGGGTTTTGGGTCAGAGGTGTGGAGATGGCGCTGGGGTGAATAGGGGCAGTGACTAAGGAAGGTAACGAGGTGGCTTGAGTAGGATTTTTGCGTAGACGATAAGGAGTTGGGTGAGAGATATTCTGGACGCCAGGGGTGCTAGATGAAGGGGGGAATTTAGAGGTGATTAAGGTTGGGGAAGATAGGGTGGTATGGGGTGGCTTTCGTTGTGGAGAAGGTGGTATGACTTGAGAAAGAGTTTTGGGTGAAAAGGGAGAATAGTTTTAGGTACCTGGTGGATATGATTATTGGAACAAAATCTCTTAACTAAGAGTTTTCTGAACTTTTCCCAAGTTCTCACCTTAGCCTTGCCTTGGAGCCTTCGTTTTGAAGCAACGCTAGCCCACCATGTAGAGGCATGTCTTTGAAACTTTGCCACCACTAGCTTGACCTTCTTGTCTTCGGGTACGTCTTTGAGCATAAAGACGTCTTCAACTTTTTCTAACCACTTTGAGAACTTCTCTGGTTCATTTCTTCCTTCAAACGTGGGAATCTCCACTGAATTAGTGAGCTCCTTGACTTCTTTCATCATAAGCTCAACTTCCTTCTTTAATTTTTCTTGGGCAGCAACTAGATCATAATGAGACATATCTTGGATGATGTGAGAAATGTTTCAAAAGAGAAAATGTAGGAGATGGTGTTTTGGCCCCTTGAGGGATGTGGAACAACAAGCTCTGATACCAAATGTTATATCTCGGCTCCGGGTTTACCAGTAATAAGCGCAAACTCAAGAAATAACGCCTTTTGATTTCAGGACAAGAGGATAATCGATTGTCTATCTTAGATAATTGATTGTCTGATGGTGTAGTTTCTTGGATTTTCTAGAGGGATTGATAGTCGATTATCAGTATGGTGATAATTGATTATAGAGGACTGCAGGAGTTTCCCTTGATGTATGATAATCGATTGCCGAGGGTGATAATCGATTAACGACGCATGCAGGTGTTTTGATGGAGGAATGATAATTGATTATTAACAAGGATAATCGATTATTTTGGCAAATTTCTGGGAACGAAATGATGGTGTTTGTGTGGGGAAAGGTTGGAAAAATATGGGGATGATGAAGGAGTTCTTTTGGGTATTTTTAATGGAAGAAAAGAGTAAGATTAAGAGGAGAAATGGGGAGGTATGAAATGGAAGAAAATCAGGGATGGATAAACCAAGTTAGTGTTTAAGAGATATTACACACTCTTATCCTAACTTGGGGTTTGAATCTAGAATTTAATTAAGATATGACACACTTAATCAAATATCTAGAACCTAAAACTCACACTTAAGATAACCACTCTTAAGATATAGAATTAGGAATTTGGCTAAAATAACATCACACTATTTTAATAATACTCAAAGAGTAAAAAATTTTAATATTCAAAAGGTTGTGTTACAATGGCCATATGGCCTGAGTTATATAGGGAAAGGGGAAGGAGAAAATACATAATACATTGAATGTGAACATGAGGAAGCTTCCTAGCAACACCCACTTCCAAAGTATGGGGTAACACTCATTGAATCTTGTCTCCAAAGTGGGATAAAATTCAGGGATGGGGCTGGGGTTGTTGGGGTTTTGAGCTTTTGTTTGTAGTGGTTGGTTCCTGGGTTTTAAGCCTATCATTTGGGTAAAAATGAGGGGTTGTGTTTGGCCAATAAAAGGGGACAGGGCTGGGCATTATGAGGGGTGGTTTTGGACATATGGGTTTGGGTTATTTGTGAGGGAACATGGGCAGAAATGAGTGGCAAGTGGTGGGTAAGGGTTTTGGCTCTTTGTGAGTGTTTATATTGGGATTGTGAAGTGTATTTTGGCCAGGGGGTGAATGGAATAAAGGGAGGATTTTATTGGCTTAATAAAAGGCTCAAAAGAAGGAAAATAACAACAAACAAAAGGTTTTATTTTACACACTCTTATTTTTGGCCCTGGGCTAAAATAAGAGTAGGAAGAACTTTATTTTGGATATCCAAAGGAAATAAAATACTTTTGGATGTTTGGGGTTGGGTTGGATGGAACGAGGATTGGCCAGCGGAACCCCGAGGTCAAAAACGGAAGTTATTTGGCCTTTCGGGTCAAAGGACTTGGAATTCTTACTAAAATGGATCATAATGTTTGACCCTAAGTCCTTTGGTTCCTATGAGGGTTTGGGACATGGGAGAGGGTATGATAGGGCCAAGCCCGGATATAACACTTTCTGCCCCTAGCAAAACCGTACCTGCCACCTCATTGTACAATCTCCAAAAGAAGCCTTCCACCAAGCCTAATGTTACTAGCTGCTATTATTGTCAAAGGTTTGGTCATTATGCTATTACATGCCCAAATAAGAGAATGATGGCCTTGGTTAAATGTGAAAAGCAACCAGAAACTTTGGGGCAAGAACAAGCACAAGATGTTAAGTCTCTAGGCCAAGAAGAAGATGAACTCGTGGTCATTGATAGACCATTGAGTAGTTTGGCTGATCAAAATGAGTTTGGAATAAAACCTCTCTTGAAATCATGCTCCATTGAATGGCTAAACAATGGAAGAGAACTACGAGTGGAATTGCGTAGTTTTTCTTTGGTTTATGTTGACAAGCCATGGATGGACACCAGATTTTGTGGGATATGTTGATGTGTATCCATTGAGAAAAAGGGAACCCACATGTTTATCTCTACCCTTTTCCACGCCTCACCAACGGAGAGAACAACGGACTTATCTAAGTTTAGGTGAGAATAATACCAGTGGGAGGATGCCGAGCCCAACCCTTTCAGGCCCTTCCCCGCGCCTCATACAATCATGGGAGCCAAAGGACTTACGTTAAAACATTATTATCCATTTTAGTGAGAATTCAAAGGTCTTTTAACCCGAAAGGCCAAAATAACTTTCGTTATTAACCTAAGGGTTCTGCTGGCCAACCCCCATTCCGTCCAACCCAACCCCAAACATCCAAAAGTACTTTATTTCCTTTTGATATCCAAAATAAAGTCTCTTCCAGCTATTTTAACCCCTGGTCAAAAATAAGAAACCAAAAAACCCCCATTCATTTTCCCAACATTCACCCAACATGGTCCCTACTATGTTCCCTAGTCCAGCCCACTAAACAACCATAAAAGGCCAAGAGACAAATGGTACTTTCTTAACCCTTTAACCACAAAATAAATCCTCATATATGCAGCCAAAGTACCACACATCACTCTTTCCCTTTGTCCACCTGGTTGGCTGAATACATCCCCCAAAATCAGCCCAAAAGAATGTCATTAAGTCCCTTTGGTTTGCCTTTCATAAGAGACCCTACAACCACACTCATACCTGATTTTATTCCAATAAAAGGACCCAAACACATGGCTGATACTTTAAGGCTTTGAGAGAGGATGTTGCTAGGAAGCTTCCTCATGTTCACATTCATTGTATTGTGTATTATTTTCCCCTTCCCCTATCCCTATATAATGTAGCCTTAGGGCTATGTGCAGGGACAATGGAATCATATTAAAAACCTTTTACTCTTTGAGTATTATTAAAATAGTGTGATGATATTTTAGCTAAATTCCTAATTCTATATCTTAAGAGTGGTTATCTTAAGTGTGAGTTTTAGATTCTAGTTATTTGATTGAGTGTGTAATATCTTGATTAAATACTAGAGTTTAACCCCAAGTTAATCTAGAGGTGAATTTATCCTATAGTATTAATTTGGCTCCAAATTAAGATAAGAGTGTGTTTATCTCTTATTCCTTATTTGGAATTTATCCCATCCTTTCTAAACCCATCCTTCATCCCTGATTTTCCACTCTTCTTCATAATATCAAAACCCAAAAAGAACTCTTTCACATTCCCATATTTTCATCCAGTCCATTTCCCCTTCATTATTCCACAATTCCATCTCCAAAAATAACAACTTGATAAGACCCCCGTTTCACCCCTAACAATTGAGGTTGGAGGAGAGAAAATTGAATTCAATATCTTCAAGATGGCTAGAGCTCCTTCCCCACGATGTGAAGCTTTTAGAGTGGACATTATTGAGGATTGCATTCAGGACTATGTGGATGTTCTTCATCTAAATTCAGTTGAATCGATTTATGAGGGGATTGAAGATAGAAATGAAGAGGAGAATGAGGTTGAAGAGTGCGAAGCTATCTCACCACAAGAGGTCCTTAGTGTAAGGGAGCATGTGGGACAAGGGGTGAATCGTGATGGGCGAGGCTCTCTCGATGAAGAAAGTTCACCGAAGGTGGAGCTCAAACCGCTTCCACCCAACTTGAAGTATGCCTTCCTCGGTTCCAATTCTACTTATCCCGTCATTGTGAGTGCAACTTTGAAGAATGAAGAGTTTGAGAAGCTCTTGACTCTCTTGAGGCAACATAAAAGAATCATTGGCTATTTTCTTGATGACCTCATTGGCATAAACGCTTCCGTTTGCATGCACCGCATTAACCTGGAAGAAGATCATAAGCCAACCGTGGAGAATCAAAGGCGAATCAACTCGCATATGAGGGATGTGGTAAAGAAGGAGGTCCTCAAACTCCTTGATGCTGGTATAATCTTTCCAATCTCTGGCAGTAAGTGGGTAAGTCCGGTCCACGTTGTGCCCAAAAAGGGCGGCTTCACCGTGGTCACCAATGAAAACAATGAATCTTTGCCAACAAGATTGATCACGGGGTAGCGCATGTGTGTGGACTACCGGAAGCTTAATAAAGTGACCAAAAAAGATCATTATCCCTTACCTTTCATTGACCAACTATTAGAAAGGATGGCCAATCATTCTCATTTTTGCTTTTTAGGTGAGTTCTCGGGCTATTACCAAATCATGATACACCCGGAGGACCAAGAGAAAACAACTTTTACTTGTCCTTACGTGCCATTTGCTTTTAGAAGAATGCCTTTCAGGTTGTGTAATGCCCCAGGAACCTTTCAACGTTGCATGATGGCCATTTTTTCCAATCTTGTTGAAGAGGTAATGGAAGTTTTCATGGATGTCTTTTCGGTCTATGGCACCTCTTTTGAGCATTGTCTAGCCAATTTGACTAAGGTTTTACACTTTTACAAAGGTGCCAAGACTCGAATTTGGTTCTTAATTGGAAAAAATGTCAATTCATGGTGATGGAGGGGATAGTCTTAGGCCATAAAGTCTCGGAAAAAGGTATAGAAGTCAACCCGGCCAAGATCGAGGTTATTGAGAAACTTCCTCCTCCTACATCGGTAAAGGGGATAAGAAGTTTTCTTGGGCATGCCGGCTTCTATCGCCAATTCATTAAGGACTTTGCCGAAGTAGCTAAACCCCTCACTCACCTTCTTTCTAAAGATGTTGCTTTTGAATTCAATGATGCTTGTATTGAAGCTTTTTGCATGTTAAAAAGAGCACTTTGCACGGCACCGGTTATACAATCACCCAATTGGAACTTGCCCTTCATCCTTTTGTGTGATGCTAGTGATTATGCTGTAGGGGCAATGCTTGGGCAAAAGCGAAACAACATCATTCATGCGATTTACTATGCAAGTCACAAATTGGATGAAGTGCAAGTCAATTATGCTACTACCGAAAAGGAGCTTCTTGCGGCTGTCTTCTCCATGGAAAAGTTTCGCTCTTATTCAGTAGGGAGCAAGGTGATTGTATACACTGACCATGCCGCACTCAAATACCTCTTTGCAAAGAAAGAGGGCAAACCTCGAATCATCTGGTGGGTGCTACTTCTCCAAGAATTTGACATGGAAATCCAAGACAAGAAAGGGAGTGACAACGTGATTGCGGATTTGTCGAGAATTGAAGATCACTCCCATGAGGAGAGCAAGTCACACCCTATCAACGACACATTCATTGGAGAATCCCTTTACATTACACAAGGAGTTATGCCTTGGTTTGCCGATCTAGTCAACTACCTTGTGAGTAACCACTTGTCACCGGATCTCTCTCATGCACAAAAGAAACGTTTCTTCCATGAGGTGAAGACTTACTATTGGGACTAGCCTTTGTTATTTAAACAATGTGGAGATGGAATAGTGCGAAGGTGCATCCCCGATGATGAATTTGAAGAAGTCCTCACCCATTGCCATTCTTCTCCTTATGGTGGACATTTTGGTACACATAGAACATCATCAAAGGTTCTTCAATGTGGCTTCTTTTGGCCAACACTCATCAAGGATGCTCAAGAGTTTGTGCGGCGGTGTGATAGAGGTCAACGAACCGGTACCATTAGAAGAAGGCATGAAATGCCTCAATCCGGCGTCTTTGAAGTGGAGCTATTTGATTTATGGGGACTTGATTTTATGGGACCGTTCCGGAGTTCTTGCAACAACTCATTCATCATTGTAGCGGTTGATTATTGTAAAACAGCAAATTTGCTGTAGTGCTGTTTCAAGGAGAATAGAGAATCCCTTTCGCAATGTTCTGTTGTTTTCTACATGAGATCTCCCATCAATATATAGGAAGAGAACAATACAAGACCAACTAGGAAAAGGAATGTACTACAACTAGTATTCTAAATAATTAAAGGAAAGAAATCCCTTTGGGAGCCAGCCGTGCGCCAGACCCTTGCAACCCACGTAACACCCCCCCTCAAGCTGGAGCATGGGGATTCCGCGTGCCCAGCTTGGACAAAAGATGATTGAACGGTGCGGACCCGAGAGGTTTTGTAAAGAGGTCAGCTGGTTGTTCAGTCAAGGAAATGTGTGCCGTACGTAGAACTCCTCGCTAAATCTCATCTCGAACAAAATGACAATCAATTTCGATGTGTTTAGTGCGTTCATGAAACACGGGATTCGCCGCGATATGTAAGGCCGCCTGGTTGTCGCAATGGAGCATCATTGGCTGTGGATGCCGAACACCAAGGGAAAGCAGTAAAGTCCGTAGCCATTTCAATTCGCAGACCGTTGTTGCCATAGCACGGTATTCTGCCTCTACGGAAGAGCGGGACACAGTTTTCTATTTCTTCGTCCGCTAGGAAATGGGAGAACCACCCAAACAAATAAAGTAACCTGAGACAGAACGGCGAGTAAGGGGGCAACTCGCCCAATCAGAATCACAAAAACCCGTGAGCTGAAGAGGGCCCGAGGCCGAGAGAAAAAGACCTTGCCCTGGCCGAGCCTTAATGTATCGGAGAGTGTGGACAACAGCCTCCCAATGATCTCGGCGTGGGTGAGCCATGAATTGGGATAAGATATGAACTGCATAAGCCAAATCCGGGCGCGTGCTAGTAAGGTAAATGAGACGGCCAATCAAGCGGCGATATTGGGAAGGATCTGAGAGAAGAGGACCGGCTGCCAGCGTGAGACGATAGTTCGCCGGTAGGGGGGTGGCAGCGGGTCTGCAGCCCAAGTAACCTGTTTCAGAGAGTATGTCAAGTGCATATTTTCGTTGAGATATGAACAGCCCAGAGATCTTTCATATGAAAACATTCAGACAAGTAGTGCTTAAAGCGGGAAATAAAAGCCTCGTCGTTACCCGCGAGCACCAAATCATCGACATATATAAGAACCCGTAGTTCAACAGATCCACGCACAAGTGTAAAAAGAGAGTAATCTGCCTTGGATTGTGTGAAGCCGTATGCACGAAGAGCATTTGTAAGTTTAGAAAACCAACATCGCGGTGCTTGGCGAAGACCATAAAGTGATTTGTGCAAACGGTAGACCAAACCCTTTGTGCGAGAGGCAAAGCCGGGAGGGAGTTGCATATACACCTCATCCTTGAGATCCCCATGGAGAAAAGCGTTGTGAACATCCATCTGGTGAAGGCTCCAGTTCCGTACCGCCGCCACCGCCATCAAAGTGCGAACGGAGACAAGTTTAGCAGTGGGAGCAAAAGTCTCTTTATAGTCAATGCCCTCCTTTTGACGATTGCCAAGAATCACAAGACAAGCTTTGTATCGCTCAATGCTTCCATCAAACTTGTGTTTTATTTTATAAACCCACTTCGAGCCAATTGCCTTTTTATGTGGAGGGAGTGGAACCAATGACCAGGTGCCGTTTGCATCAAGGGCATCCAACTCCTTTTGCATTGCCTCACGCCAGTGGGGATGTTTAATCGCCTCTTTGAAACTGGTGGGCTCCTCATCTGCAGTAATGGCTGCCAAAAAACTTCTATGTCGAGAAGAAAAGTTAGCACAGTTAACAAATTTAGTGATACAGTGAGCAGTACCTGAAGTGGGGAGCGGAGCGGATGCGCAAGCCGGCGTACCACGAACAGTGTGCATGACAAAGTCGCGAAGATGAGACGGGGGACGACGCTCGCGGTGACCCCATCGCTCGGGTTCCCTCGCCGGAGGAATGTCAGAGACCGGTGAGGATGTGTTTTCAAGAGATGATTCGGATGAGGAAGAGGACGGGTTGGCAGAGGCTTTGGTTGGGGATGACGGACGTGTAGTGTCCTCAATTTCGGGTAGTTCGGCGGGGAGGATATCAGGGGTTGAAGAATGGGTGGTGTGGCTGGGATGGGTGGACGTCCGAGTCGTCATCGACTCGTCCATCGAAGGGTAGGGTTTTGGTGGCTGCGATGGAGGGTAATTATCCAATGGTGGAGAGACAAAGGGGAAGGAGTTCTCAATAAATTTAACATCCCGACTCACAAACACTTTGTTTGTTTCCAGGTCCTGTAACCGCCATCCTTTTTGACCAAATGGATATCCCAGAAAAAGACAGCGACGCGAGCGGCTTGCAAATTTATCCCCATGGGTTATTTGACTATGTGCATAAGCAAGACAACCAAAAGTGCGCAAGTGAGTGTAGATTGGTTCTTGACCAAAGAGAAGAGTGTAGGGAGTTTTTCCATTTAACAACGGAGTGGGAGTTCGATTAATGAGATAGGCGGCAGTAAGAATACAATCACCCCAATAACAAAGAGGAAGGTTGGCTTGGAAACGGAGGGCACGTGCAATATTGAGAATATGTCTGTGCTTGCGTTCGACCCTCCCATTCTGTTGTGGAGTGCCAACACATGAAGATTCAAATATTATACCTTGAGAGGCAAAATAAGGTTTCATGCACGTGAACTCCGTCCCGTTATCGCTGCGTATTACTTTTACTTGAGTATCAAACTGACGCTAAACAAAGGAGAAAAAATTGCACAGAACACTAGGGGTTTCATCTTTGTGAGTCAGGAGATACACCAAGGTTGCCCGAGAAAAATCATCGACTATAGTCAGAAAATATTTAGCACCAGTACGCGAAGGCGTACGGTACCCACCCCACAAATCACAATGTATTCTACCAAAAGGAATATTTGATTTATTTAAACTGACAGGGAAAGGGCCACAACATTGTTTGGCCCAAAAGCGTACATCACAGGGTAAAGAAACATCTTGTGGAGAAGAACAAAAAGGAAGAAAACGACAAATCTCAGGTGAGGGATGACCAAGACGCTGGTGCCACACTGCATAATCCTTTGTCGCTTGTACAATACAGGCTTTGTCATGCACTTCCTGATCAAGGTAGTAGAGTCTGCCAGCTTGCTTACCCGTTCCAATCATCTTCTTCAAGGTAGAGTCCTGTATTACACAAAATTTGTTAGTAAACTGGAGTAACATTCCTTCTTTTCCAAGGATAATGGATCCCATTTTTGCAATAAACCACTTGAAAAGGTGCTACACCAGTATGGAATTCATCACAAGGTTGCCACACCATATCATTCTCAAACTAGTGGCCAAGTGGAACTTTCCAACCGGAAGGGAATTTATGGTGAATGGTCAATGCTTAAAACATTTATTGAGGGAGCACCACTCGAAGGCAAATTGATCCTTAGGCTTGAAGAGCCTATTTATTCTTGATCTTCATGGAGGTATCGTCAAGCTAGTAACTTTAAAGAAGCGCTTCTTGGGAGGCAACTCAAGTGTATTTCACGTTTTCTTATCCTCTTTTCTCTTCCCCCATTCTTGCATTTACATGTTTACTTTTCTTTTTTATCATTTACTTTCATTTATTTTAATAAGATATTCCTCTCTTATGATTATTGTGCTTCACCACTTTTCCATGCTTTGTTTTGGAATTTAATCTGTTAATTCAGGGAAAGTTGAATGTTGAGAAGCAAATATTTTTGGCCGGGTTCTATGCTTTGAGGATCATTTTTAGGCTAAGATTTTGCGTGATGTGCTTACTTTGGACTCACTTGATTTTCATGGATCACGACAACACACATTTTCCCACTTCTCTCACAAGCTTACTGAGTTTCCATTTCTCTTCCCTTTTGCTTCATGCTTGGTTTATGTGGGGACGCCCTGACGTTTAATTGCATATGTGTGAGGGAGAATATGATCATGTGCTTGTGAAGTTGTGTGTTGAGTTGTTTTGTTTATAGTTGTTGCCATGATATCATATGAGTTGAGTTTTGTTAATTTGGTCCCTTCCCACCCACCCAAGATCATAGTTGTTTTGTGTGTTGTTCCCCCTTTTTGCTCCCTTGTGATTCATTTCTCTTGACACCGAGGACGGTGTCTCGACTTAAGTGTGGGGGGGAGTAATCAGAACTTTGGCATTTGAGCTTGTGTGGAATTTGTTGTTAACTTGTGTCATGTGGTTATACTCGTATGTGTTGGTGAATGTTTGCTTAGACTTGTGCAAGAGAGTTTCTTCAATGCTTCTTTGTGTTGTGAAATCTTTTGAGAATCGCCGTTTTGACCCATGAGTGTTAGAGCTACATTGCGCACACACCCACACCTTGAGGCACAAAGTCGTTGAGGCACAAATACAATTCCACTCCAATCCCCATTTCCCCCATGACCTTCACTTAGCCATATTACCCATTGTTAGGGGTGAAACGGGAGTCTTATCAAGTTGCTAATTTTGTGTGAATTCGTGGAGGGAATGAACACGGAAGTATATGGGGCGAAATATGGGAGGTGTTTTTGGAGTTTTTTTTTGGTGTTTTTTTTATGAAGGAAAAGAAGAAGTTTAGGAAGAGAATATGGGGAGGTATGAAATGGAAGAAGATCAGGGATGGATAAACCAAGTTGGTGTTTAAGAGGTATTACACACTTTTATCCTCACTTGGGGTTTGAATCTAGAATTTAATTACGATATGACACACTTAATCAAATATCTAGAACCTAAAATTCACACTTAAGATAACCACTCTTAAGATATAGAATTAGGAATTTGGCTAAAATAGCATCACACTATTTTATTAATACTCAAAGAGTAATAGGGATTGTAATATTCAAAGATGATCTTTACAAGGGCCAAATGGGCGAAATATATAAGGAGGGGAAAGGAGGGAAAACACACGATATAATGAATGCAAATACAAGGAACCTTCCTACATCCCTTTATCATTCACTAGCTTCCAATCTTGAGTTGACATGGGCTGATTTTGTTTGACTTTGTCTTGGCTTTGGAGCTGGCTTTGTCCGTCCTACTGTGGAGGCAAAAATCACAAAGAATGAATGAAGTCCTTAGATGATTGTGCTGGATATTTTGGCTAAAAAGCGGGGACAAACAAAGATGGGTGATGGATGGTGTATTGGCCTTATATTCTTGGTCATATGAGGTGACTGATTTAGTAGGTGGTGTATCAACAACATCTCAAATGTCCCTTGGCTTTTGTGGTTTTTTATTTGGCCCTAGTAGGGAACATAAAGGGGACAATGATATCATGGTTTTTTTTGGCTCTTTGTTGATGTTGTGTTGGGATAATGAGGGATATTTGGCCTGGGATTTATAGAAAGGGAGAAAAGGTTTTATTTAATGAAAATGAACAAAAGGAGTAGAAAATAACACACAAGGTTTGTCTTTTTTATCCTCATTTTCGTCTAGGGTTAAAAAAGGAGGGTAAAGACTTTATTTTGATTATCAAATGAAGATAAATGACTTTTGGATATTTTGGGAGAGGTTGGGATTTTAGTGGAGCTGTCCAGGGGTACATCATACTCCCTTTCTTCGAAGAAAGTTTGTCCTCAAACTTTCGCACCACCGTGTCTTATTGGGATTTCATAAAAGAATTCCCGGATCAAATGGGAAATTCAATGAACCACCAATAATGAGGTTCCTTTCGGAATTAGTAGACACCTCGTTGTGTAATTTCCGGAACATGATGCCATTCCTTGTAAGAACCTGCTTCAAACATACCTCGGAGATGAAATAAGATTTTCCTTCACCGAAAAGAGGATAATACTCTATGAAAATCACTTCCTTAGAATATATAACTTTCGGTGTGGCGTCCTTTATAACTACCTCATCAACGAAGTCATCATGAATAAGGAAAGAATCTTTACAGCGTGATTCTTCCTGAGCATTTGACGAAGCTAAAATATAGCGGTAAGTCAATAAATTTGACCGAGACTAACTCGAGTCGTCTCACAAGGATTGGCAAAAGGAAGTATTTGCTAATTGTCTTAATATTCTACTTTAAGGCAATTAATCCAGAGCAATCAAGTTCAAAGCAGTAGCAGTAAACGATTAATGCAATCAATAATTTAGGAACAGGTATGAATTGAACAAGTATATGGGCTAAAATGTGTCTAAATATGGTTGGCTAGATTATTTTTCTTAACTCATAGACAAGCTAGATAAATAATCTCCAAAGATTAATTAATAAATTGGCCAGATCTATTAATTAGTGAATCTCATTTTAGACAAGTGAATCAAATTAATCAAGTTACTAACTTAATTTTAATTACTAATCTTTAGCCCATACCCTTAATTCAATTCATACCTAAGTATTAATTTAGCCACTAAAAGCCATTAATTCATAATTCAAATCAGTATAAAAGATAATTTTATTAATAAAAGAAAGTTTACAAGAAAGCTTACAGATCTTGAAGAATTGAATACAAAGCTCACAATCTTCAAATCAAGACTCTAAGATCTTTAGAAGGACTCTCAAACTCAAATAAAGGGAAAAGTGGAAGTTTTTAGAGTTGTTTTAGAGTGATATGGAGTGATGTGGAAGCAAAAGGCCGANGTTTCTGGAACGGCGAAGATTCGAGAACGTCGACAGGCGGTCAAGCAGGCGGCTGCCTGCTAGACCGCCAGAGCCAACTCTGCCCGCCTGCGTTTGAGTTCACCGCCAGAGCCAACTCTCGTCGTTTGCCAATGTTCGGCAGGCAGCCTGGTAGGCGGCCGCCTGCCTGGTCGCCTGTCGTGCATTCGGCTCCAAAACTCATGCTTTGCTTCCAAATTTATTCTGAACACCTTCCTTTCTTGCTCCAACTTCCAATTCCATTCCAGTAGGAAAATATTACTAATTTCTTATTGAAATAAAACATTTTTATTTTTCTTGGCCCATTCAACTTTACTACTCAAAAATATAGATATATGACTTTTAATAGAAAAATTACTTCTTATTAAGAAGAAAAATTATAAAAAATATGTTAAATGTGAGGATAAAATTATATATAAAACGACTTTATCAGCATTAGAAGCTGGTTCTTCTACGAAGACTTCATCTTCATCTTTGACAAAAATATCAAAGACATCTTCCTCAATGACAAATTCGTCACATGCGTTTTTCTTTTCCTCCTCATGAATTACGACCCACTCTTCATATGGTATGGCATACTTATTTGAACATTCCCAATGGCCATGACCACAGCCACCACACATGAAACATCGCCGAGTAGCACATTGCAATATTGCTCCATTTGCAAGGACAATTTCCAGATTTCTGAGGTGTCTTTTAGAGACCATATCTCATAAACCGGAGATTGGAATTAGGTAATTCCAACTCTCAAAGCTAGATATTGACGTCCATAAAGACATCAAAAATTTGGAGCCATTAAAGAATGTTTGCTACCTCTTTGGAGACAAATTCAGCAAGGTAGATTGAATTCATCCAGGAATCTGTTATCAACTTCGGGAGGGCGTATCTCACTAACCACAACTCGGAATTGAGTGAAATCAGCGGGCACGCGTAGAGAAAAGGTCAAACTTTCAAACTGGAAAGTTTCACTTCAAAATCTGGTGTGTAGCTTCCTCCGTGCTCAATTCTTTGGAGCTGAAAGTTTCTGGAAAAAAATTTCAGCAACCTTCTTTCGGGTACGTTTGTGAAGTCGGTCCACAAGGTGATCGTCGAGACTTAAGGAAGTCTTCGAATATAGCTCTGATACCAAATGTTAGGGGTGAAACGGGGGTCTTATCAAGTTCCTAATTTTGTGTGAATTTGTGGAGGAAATGAACACGGAAGTATATGGGGAGAAATATGGGAGATGTTTTTGGAGTTCTTTTTGGTGTTTTTTTTTATGAAAAAAAAGAAGAGGTTTAGGAAGAGAATATGGGGAGGTATGAAATGGAAGAAAATCAGGGATGGATAAACCAAGTTGGTGTTAAGAGGTATTACACACTCTTATCCTCACTTGGGGTTTGAATCTAGAATTTAATTAAGATATGACACACTTAATCAAATATCTAGAACCTAAAACTCACACTTAAGATAACCACTCTTAAGATATAGAATTAGGAATTTGGCTAAAATAGCATCACACTATTTTATTAATACTCAAAGAGTAATAGGGATTTTAATATTCAAAGATGATCTTTACAAGGGCCAAATGGCCGAAATATATAAGGAGGGGAAAGGAGGGAAAACACACGATATAATGAATGCAAATACAAGGAACCTTCCTACATCCCTTTATCATTCACTAGCTTCCAATCTTGAGTTGACATGGGCTGATTTTGTTTGACTTTGTCTTGGCCTTGGAGTTGGCTTTGTCCGTCCTACTGTGGAGGCAAAAATCACAAAGAATGAATGAAGTCCTTTGATGATTGTGGTGGATATTTTGGCTAAAAAGCGGGGACAAACAAAGATGGGTGATGGATGGTGTATTGGCCTTATATTCTTGGTCATATGAGGTGACTGATTTAGTAGGTGGTGTATCAACAACATCTCAAATGTCCCTTGGCTTTTGTGGTTGTTTATTTGGCCCTAGTAGGGAACATAAAGGGGACAAGGATATCATGGTTTTTTTTGGCTCTTTGTTGATGTTGTGTTGGGATAATGAGGGATATTTGGCCTGGGATTTGTAGAAAGGGAGAAAAGGTTTTATTTAATGAAAATGAACAAAAGGAGTAGAAAATAACACACAAGGTTTGTATTTTTGATCCTCATTTTTGTCTAGGGTTAAAAAAGGAGGGTAAAGACTTTATTTTGATTATCAAATGAAGATAAATGACTTTTGGATATTTTGGGAGAGGTTGGGATTTTAGTGGAACTGTCCAGGGGTACATCACCCATTTTCTTACCCGAAAAGAATTCTTTGTGTTGATTTTGCTTAATGGAGAGCTCTTGGTTGGGAATATTTTTATTGATGCTTGTTGATTGGTTAATTGCGTTAGTTGAGCCTTGATAGGCGTATGATTGTAAAGGGATAATCTTGACTTTGTCTCATGTGCTACCTTATCATGCACACATTTCCTGGCGGGGGACTAGTATCGCACCATTAAACAATGCAGGTGGATATGCAATCTCATGTGTGTATGCTTTGGTAGCATCAACTCTTGTACTGCAATGCACATTTACCCTTTTTGGGGATTTGAAAAAAAATGAATAAGTGCGCAATTAAGTAATGAGACATACGTGCTTTTGTTTGCATTTTTGGAGTATACCTCAACGGAGGGTCAAGCTTCGGAATGTACCTTGTTTCGCCCAAAACGCATGAGCACTAGATGATTGTCTCCTAAGGTGGATTCCTTGAAGCTTGTATCACATCTTTTCGATCGTTGACCTTGACTTCTCTTGATAGTAGGTTTACACTTTGAATTTCTTTCCTACACCCACAATAACCCTAACCATCCCACTTCATCTATCCCTTACACCTTCACTCCCATTTAGTTCTTTCCATCCACCTTCATCCAATAAAAACCTCTTGATTGTGCTTAGAGGTTAGGTTGTGAGCGAATAAACCATGAGTGAGAATACGAGTGAATGAGCGTCATCTTGTGAGATGGTGTGATTCTCTTGAGTTTTCATTCCGTAAAGAACCATTTTTTAAGCTTTCTTGAATAGTCTTTGTTTATATTCTTGGCATATGCTAGATTCTTCCATTTGGCACATGTTGACATGAGTGCACTTCGAGTTCAGTGGTGGCCTTTGTTCTTGATTGCTTGAGGAAAAGCAAATATCTAAGTGTGGGGGAGTTGATAAGTCTATTATTTGTGCATGTGTTGTTATATTTTGTTAGACTTATTTTATACGGAGTATTAAATTACATAACCTTTGTTGATATTATAATTTTGGACTAACTTATGTTTATGTTTTGATTTTAGAGTACAATTGTAAGGGAAAGACCAATTAGAAAACTTAATAGTAAAATGGGGTCTATTTTATAATTTCTAAAAGTTTTAATTGGTTTTGAAGAAAGCTGGATCGGTGATAATCTGATAGACCAGAGACGGGAGACGCGACGAAAAAAAGCCATACGGAAGACGCGGACGAGGGTTTTGGGGAGTTCCTTCTTCGATCGACGCTGGTACTGGACGGAGGAGGTCTGCTCGGTAATCTTCAATCGACGACGGCGCTGGGAAGAAGCGGTAGACGGAGGCGACGACGGGGCACAGCAGCGGCACCTCAGCTGCTCCTTCTTTGACGAGCGTCCTGTTACAGACCAAACGGAAGAACTCAACCCAAAAGACTAGTCTGATAGGTGAGGGAACCCATTTGGCCTATAAACCCCACATCAATTGCCCATACAACCGATGTGGGACAAGTCCCATACCTTGCAATGGTTTCAGTCCATAACACGTCCAGCCATCGGAAACGACGACCTGGGGATTGTGATCTCTCCAGCGAATCAAAACTCTAGCCTGGTTTATATCGGTCCCAATTTCTCCTCTTAAATCTAAGCCTTATCACTATTTTCTTTAGATTTGTTCACTCTACGTTTGTACTCACTTGTTAGATTATTTCTCTTTAATATTTATATTCTTTTCTTATGGTTGTGTTTGTTGACATTATGAGTGGCTAGATATCTAGATTTGGGTGATGGATTGTTTAAGTGTTTGATGATAATTATGCTTTGATTATTCATTTGGTGGATAATTTGTGGATTGATCCTAAGTAGTTTGTGATAGAAGATTATTTGGTCTACTTGTTTGTGTGCACCAAACATTGTGTGGTCTTGGTATTGAGTTTTGAATCTCCAAGGAATTGGGTTTTAGAATTCTAGACTTTTGTTTTTCACTCTCAAATTCCTTCCATGGAAGTGGTTATGGAATTTGAGGAGTCTTGTTTTACTTGAGTATTGTTTCGGTTGAACCACCAAGGAATTGGGGATTAACTTTGATGATTTAATTCTTTTACCATGGAAATGGAAAAGAAATCTTTGTTAGACTCACTACTTGGTTTCATTCCCCAAATAATCCCCCTTTCTTTTTAGGCATATCACCAACACTTATACTCCAATACCCAAATCACTTTCTCAATTATTTATTTCCAATCTTTAGTTATTACTTTTGTTCTTTTGATCTTGCCTCTTTATCCACTTTCTTGACTTAAATTTACTATTATTAGTAGTCCAATTAGTGCTTGATTGGCTAAGTATTTGATTCTTTTATAGCTATCCTCTGCGTGAACGACAAAAATACTTACCACTTTTACCACATAAAAATACAACAAAAAGCCATCAAATCATGAATCATCTACGATGAGTAGATTTCCTTTTGAGGTATTAGATTGCACAATGAGAGATGCAATGAGGTTCACTAATTATAACTCCATAAATGAACCATTCATAGGAGAAACAATTATACTAGGGGGGTGATTTTACATATATTCTTGAAGTTTTACTCAAAGCTTTGAGAGAGGAAATTGTAGGTACTATCGCCAATTCTTCAAAAATATAGTTATAATGTAAAGTTAAACACTGACCAAGAATATGAGATTGTATTCATTTACACCCTCTTGCACAAATAGGACACACAAGCTTTTTTGATTGGATAATCAAAGTCGAAGATGAAAAGTTTGGACAAGTGATTGATAGAATTGTTGACGTTAAAATCCCGTCTGAATTCTTGATTCTTGACACAAGTATAGTGGACTTCACTTATCCAAATCTATTAGAGAACATGAAAAATTCATCTTTTTTAAAGTAGTTCACCATTTGCACCCGCACTCGAGGTTGTTGAATGAAAAATGAAGTTGTCCAATCCCTTATTCTAAGAGGTGATAAAGAATACTTAAGTTCAGATTTTTCATGCCAAGCATATTCAAATGTAGGTATTGAAGATGATTGGATAATAGTTAGTTTTTTTAATGACATCAAATGTTCGTGGATCCAAAACCGAAAAATAATTTTAAAAAAGGGGTACGAAATATGTTATTGAAGAATATTGACCAAAAATCTAGATTGTGTAATTGTAGAAGATTAATTGTTGAAGAGCTGCAAAAGAACATTATCGATGCAATTGTGGTTTTAGAAAATCGAGTTGGCAAAAAAGAGGTTTACATCCCCCAAAAGAATTTTGGTACGAGCTGATTCAGGACTACCCCCTAAAGTTCTAAAGAAAATAATTTTCAGTTGTCTTATGTTTTGCGATGACTATTAACAAAAGTCAATGTCAAACATAATCTTTTAATTTTAATACTCAAGGGTATTATTTTTAGCTAATTTGGTATTAACTCATGGTCAATTTTATGTTAATGTTTCACGAGTGAAAGTAAAGACATGATTAAAAATATTAGTTATAGATGACAACGAAACCTTTACAACCATACCAAAGATGGTATGCACCCTGGAGTCGTTTAGAAAAATTCGAATTAAAATGACTTTCTTGAGTACACTTTTAATTCTCCAAAAATTATGGATAATGCTACTTGTACCCCAATCTTTTGTACCCCATTTTGTACCCCGCAGATTTGCACCAATATTCTGTGTTGGTGTAAAGCTAATTTTTGTTAACGCACCAACACTTTGTATCCGTGTAAATTTTTGTTAACGCACCAACATTTGTGTCAGTGTAAACCATCAAAATGTTTGTGTATAACTGCGGTGTACAAATGGGGTACAAGTTTTGGTGTAAATGTAGCATGGTCCAAAATTTATATATTCTACTTTAGCGTTGTTGTCTATTGATTAAAAATCGTGTTAGAAATATATTCACTTGATTCTGAAAAATATATTGCATTGAAAAAATTCAGAATCGGCCGTAGAATGGGGTCCTCGTCATAGGAATCCGCAACGTTGAAGGGAGACATTTGTTCGGACGAACCGATAGTGTCGTCGACCTTAACCTCAACGTCGACGGAGGATTTTTCTTTGACGATCCGCCGTCGGGATTGTTGAGTTGTTGCCACTTCGGGGAATGACTCAAAATCCTCCAAAGATCGATGGGCACATTGCCTTGGTGCCCGTCATCTTGATACCGGGTTGTGGCAAGTCGGAGAACATCGGCGTCGTTCGTCCTGCTCCTCCGAGACTGGGCGCATTCCTCGTAAACTCCGATAAACTTTCGGACTTTACGTTTGATGTGGCTCCATTTGGAAGGAAGTCAGTTGGTCCCGGGTACGGTAGGAGCCGTCCTTGTTCATCGCCGTGAAGAACTTCTCCTCAATACAATCCCACATCACATTCTTCGTTTGCTCCGAACCTTTAAGAAAGTATTACACGCAATTTTTTTATGACACGATTATATATAATTTTATATAAATAAAATCATAAATATATTAGAAAACATATAATTTTTACCAACGATAGGATGCTCGGAGACGTCAACCCAAGCCGACGCTAATAAGCACTCTTCCTCCAGCTTCCACTTTTAGATTGACCGTGCCGCCTCAGTCATCGTGCCTTTCGCTTTGTGGCTCTTCTGGCGTGCATATTTTTTGGTGTCGGATGGTCCAGGTTAAGTCTCCAGAACCGAATCTCGCTCGACGTACTCTGATTGTTGTGTCTTGAACACCGGTGGATGATTTCCGTATTGTTGGAAATACTACATCGTGGACTCGTGAGGCTCGAGATCGTCGGGGAAGAAGCCGAAGCCGGAAGGATTCATGTTCAAAAGAGAGTTGGAGAATTGGAGAATTGAAGAATATGTGAAGAAGATTGAAGGTGTTGTTAGTCGGTTTATTCGTTGTGCCCACGCCTTAGAGGGGGGTGAATAAGGCGTTTAAAAACTTTTTGGAGTTTAATAAAAACGGTGTAGGCAAATGCGGAAGCAATATAAAAATGCAAAAGTAAAAGCGTAAAGTAAATGCACACTGATTTTATACTGGTTCGGGAACTCCCTACTCCAGTACCTTAAGGCTCCTCCTTAAGGATTTTCAATCCACTAGAATGCCTTGACCGTCTCAATACGATCGTCACGAGGGAACCAGTCTTTGGCAAACAAACCTTTGCCAATAGGTTTATACTAGATCGACAATACTTCACGCCTTGAAGTATCCAACTAGTTTGAGGATTTTCCAACGGCTATCCCCAACCGTACACCGAAGATTTTCAGGATGTCTTCAACCAAGGGATTTGCAACGGCTATCTCCAACCGTTTCAACAAGGATTTCACGGATGTCCTTGACCGCTTCCAGAGATTTCACCACGGCTATCTCCAACCGTTTTAATGAAGATTTTACAACGGATATCTTCAACGTATTACAATGATATGAGAAATTGAATGAATCAACACCACCTCAAGAATAGGAAATACAAGGTTGGGTTGGTGTGATGATTTCTATACACTCTAACAATTACAATTCTCTTATAGATAATATAAGTGTATATCTCTTGAATCAAGTTTAATGTGTGTTCAACAAAAATTATTAGAGAAATGGCTCTTTTAATAGCCTAATAAAAATCAGAGATTTTTATGAACACAAAAAGAAAGAATTTAGAGATTTTAGCAAGGCTTGATTGATTAAAAAACATTGAAATGGTTTAGGTATTTATAGGAATGGATTAGGAGTTGTTTGAAATTGAAAAATAGCTGTTAGAGAAGAATAATTAACTCCTAATACCATAATTAAAATAATCCAACCGTTGGGTGTGAAAAAGACAAGAAATAAAGAATCTGGTCACCGAACAGTCCATCACATCGACCGTTTCAGTCCAAACGGTCGACCGTTCGGGGTAACGTTCAGATTCCTCCAACGGTCAGTAGGACGGTCGACCGTTTGAGAGTAACGATTCACCACATCGACCGTTCGTTACTGAGTGCACAATTTTAAAATAAATTTGGTAAAATGTTAATAACTTTTTCAATACTAATTAGAATTGAGTAATTCAAGAAACTGTGATCTAGTATTGAGAAGAGTTATAACTTTAGTTAAATATTTTGAAAAAAATATTTTTCGAAAATATTTACCAAATGTATTTTAAGAATAAATACCCAAGTAAAAAACTTTTTTTGTGTGTGTGCAAATTTTAGCTTGAGCTTAGAGATATATCATTCAAATATCTTTAACAACAAATGACTCTAAGCTATTATATGCTAGTCCTGTGTGAGCGAACGTATTGACGCAATCAACGCGTTTTAGTGGATTTTGTCCTTCCTACACAATTGAACAAACGTTAGCTTAATTAAATTATTTGTTAACATCAAAACATGAGATTAAGCATACCAAGGCTAACATGTGTGAGAAGATTGAAGAAGATTGAAGAAGATTGAAGATTGAATATGTGAAGAAGATTGAAGATTGGAGGGGGAGGAGTTTGAAATTTATAAAAAAAAATAATTTAATTTTTTTGTTTCAACGGCTATAATAGCCATTAGGGGGGGGATTACGGCGTCATTCGTTTGACGCGTGCGTGCTGACGCCGGGATGAAGTCGCAGGGGGGCGGTGTTTAATGCCCCCTGGGCGTGAAAATCACCATAACGCAGGTCGGCGTTAGGAGTATACTCAGTGCTCTTACCAGAGTTAGGAGTATAATTATCAGGGAGTATTATTATTTTTTCCAATCATATACTTTCTTTTTCTCTATTTTTATTACAATTTTATTTTCTTTTTTCAAAAACTTTTATTTATATGTGTATTTTCATTGATTATTTGATAAAATAAAGAGTAAATTCCATAATTGGTCCTTTATAATGTAGGGGTTTCCATATTTAGTCCTCTATCATCAAATATTACCCCCGTAGTCCTTTTTTTAAGGGTACCTTTCCACAAATGATTTTTTTATCTTCTGTCATGTTGGTGTTAATTTAAAGGCTAAAAGTATAATTTGACATCAACATTATGTTTAGTATCGTGTTCTGATATTAGTTAAGCGGATAACACAAAAATAATGACTATGGTTGTGGACTAGGATTCTGACGAAAGACCATATTTGTAGTTTATGGTTGTTGTAGAAAGCGACTGTAATTTACAAACGATGCAAATGAAACAACCTTTGAAATTGTGTATGACAAAAAAGATATATTATTATTGTGAAATTACACTTTTAGCCCTCAAATTAACACCAACATGATAGAAGATCAAAAAAGGACTATTTGTGGAAAGATACCCATAAAAGAAGGACTATTTGGATAATATTTGATAATAGAGAACTAATTAGGGAAACCCCCTGTTATAAAGGATCAATTATAGAATTTACTCTAAAATAAAATATTCTTATCAAATTTTTGATATAATTTTTTAATATGTACTCCCTCCGTCCCGGAGTATTCGTCCAGTTTTGACTTTTGGCACTATTCATCTAAGCACTTTGACTCATCAAATTCTCTTAATGTGTAAGCCTAAATATAGTCATGTGTGATCTTGTTTGATTTGTCTTAACATATAGATTATTAATATATAATTTCTATAATTTTTTAATATACAAATTACAAGATAAAATGGATTAAAGAAGTGTATTGGATGGTGTATAAAAATGAAAGTGAATAAATACTCTGGAGCGAAGCTAGTATTTCTTATTGATATACCAATTCATAAATAAAATGATATCAAAATTGTTAAATTTTATTCCGTAATTCCCATTTTGTAATCAAAATAGGAGGGAGGGAGTATTGATGGTATAGAGTCCACCATGGCCATTTATTTATGTTGAAGAGACCGACGACCAACGATACGATGGAAGCTTTAACTCTCTCTTCTTTCTATGAGAGTTGGAAACAAACTTTAAGCGCAAAATTGCATGCCAATCATCACTCTCCAAATCTTCCATAAGGCACACCCAATTACAATTACCAAAGGGGAGAGTGCTGAGGGTACGTACCTTCATCAAACATTCATTTCTCTCTTTTCTTTTTCTTCTTTTTCCCTTTTTTTTCCCTTTTTTTCTGGGTTTCTATTCTCTTCTTACTTCTCTTTTGACTGTGTGTAATAAAGCACAAACAAGCCAAGCCAAGCCAACCCTTCTTTTTTTTTTCCAATTCAATTCCCCCACCACATCAATTCAAACAAACAAAAAAAAAAGAACACAAATCAACCAAAACAAAAAGATCCCAAGTTCTATCTTTCATAAATTCCTTCTTCTTGTGTATAGATCTGCTGCTGCTTCTTTTGGAATGACTTATATTAGAGACTCTTTTGAATTGGCGGCATAGTATTATTGGATTATATTCATGGACTATAGGTTGTAGGGGAGGGGGGCAAAAAAATGCATAATAGTAATGGGGAAGAGAGGAGGGGAAGGAATTGCAAAGTGAGGAAGAGGGGAGAATCATCAACATCATCTTCTTCGTTGGCGCGGGGTTACAGGCTAAAAAGGACGGGTTTGGTGGGGCGGAGAGAAGGGGGCACCCCGCGGGTTTTGATGATGATGATGAGGAGGAAGGTGGGCGACGATGACGCTTCAAGACCCTCACCTCCAATTTCGTTGAAAAACGAGTGTTTTGACGCGCATTGTGGGGGTGATTTGAGCAGAGGTTTTTCGGTTTCGGCCCGAAGATTGGGGTTCACTTTGTGGGAGATCAATGGGGTTAATACTGCTTCTTCACATCATTGTTGTAATAGTAGTAGAGGAAATGAGGAGGATCATAGTCCTGTTTCTCAGGTGGGTGGGTGGGGGAGTTGACCCTTATTATTTGTGTTTTTTTTGTTTAACATTATGAAAAGAGATAAGTTTTATAAATTGGTGAGGTATGTTGATGTGTTTGGTTGTGGGTATATATATAGGAGGGCATGGAAAGGAGAAGAGTGGGAAGTGTTCATAGAAGGAGAGCTTCCACTGGTTCTCAAAAATTGGTGCATTCCCAACACCATCATGATGATGATTTCCCTGTTTGCCTCAACCAGGTATCTATCTATCTATCCATGTTTTCTTTTTTTTTTTTTATTTCCCCTGTTTTNCCTCCTCTTCCTCTCCAAACACGGCAGTTTTTTTTAAAGGTTATTTTAGTCACTGTATTTTTACCGAGCATTTTTTTTCTTTTTTTTTTTTTAAAACCAAATGGACCAAAGATTATTACTGTTATTATTATTATTATTATAAACTGCATAGACTTGAAACAATTTTGAGAATAAGGTGGATATTTTTTTCCCTTGGGATTTAGATTTTAGATGGAAAAAAAGTTACAATGTTACTCTAAAATTAGATAAAATATCAATTTAAATTTACGATAAAATTCCATCTAATTCTTTTCATTTACACGTTTTCTTCGCAGTATTATCAAATACTACCTTCGTCCCACTGTCTTTGTCCACTTTTGACTTTTGGAACTGTTCATCTAAGCACTTTGACTCATCAAATTCTCTCAATGTGTAAGCCTAAAAATAGTCATGTGTGATCTTGTTTGATTCGTCTTAACATATAGATTATTAATATATAATTTCTATAATTTTTTAACATACAAATTACAAGATAAAATGGATTAAAGAAATGCATTGAATGGTGTGCCAAAAGGTAAGTGGACAAAGACAGTGGGACGGAGGGAGTACTCCGTATAATGCAACCAATAAAGTTACCGGTTTTCATCCCGTAATAAACCACATAGGGGAAGTAGTAAAAATAAGTAAAATGTAAGAATGGAGTCTTTTTAGTCAAAGGTTGCTCTCTTTTGTCTCAAAATCTAATGTGTCACTCTCCCATACACACTTCAACTTGATTTTGTTATTGAGCTAAGCCTACGCTAAATTACAGTTTAACCTCCATTTGGACAAGGCTATTGTGTCCTTCAGTTGACCACTAATAACTTTACCCTCACCTTCTCAGGACCACATTTCACATTATTATTATTATTATTAAAATTTGAAGGCATTATTATTAAAATTATTTTCAAAAACTTATTATAATTTTATTATTATTTAATTGTGATGGGGGGCCAAAGAATATTCGAAGTTGCAGAAGATTTAAGAGATAGATGAAAAAAAGGAAATGGACAAATACGGTGAACGTTGTACGTGGACAAGAACAGTGAAGAGGATGTGGTTCCTGTTTCTAGTTCGAAGCCATACATACCCCCCCAAACATCTCATGTTTATTTCCGACATGCTCTGTTGTCTTCTTCAAGTTTCTTTTTTTGCGCTTGTCATTACAGAAAGGATTTCAGACTTTGGTACCTCTTTGAATTATATTGGGCCCCCCTCCCCCTCCTCTCCATTCATTCAATTACTTGTGTTTTTATATACCCCCCCTTTATTTCCATATAATTTCCTCTCCATTGTAATTAGTTGGAGTACAAAATTTAAAATAAATAAAAAAAACTTTCTTTTTCTTTTTTCCCCTTTACAAATATATATAAATATGCAGGAAACGACGACTAATCATGGGGGGAGGAGGAGTCATTCTCAAACGAGGCATGGGTTGAAAGAAGTCCGACGTGGCCTGACAACCTCAAAAGAGCTCCTCAAACTTCTAACCAGATTCTGGGGCATGGCGGACCAGCAGTCCACGTGTCTCTCCCTCATCTCTGCTCTCAAGACCGAGCTTGACCAGGTCAGCGCCCAGGTCACCAAGACCATCCAAGGGGAGACCGACTCCCTCCTGAAACGGTTCGAGGAAGAGAGGGCCAAGGAGAGGAGAAGGGTTCACAGCGCCATGGAGTCCCTCGTGGGCGAGCTCAAGAGCGAGAAGCGGATGAGGAGGCAGACCGAGCGGCTGAACAAGAACCTGGGGCGGGAGCTGGCGAGTGCCAAGGCGTCCCTGTCTGAGGCGGCGAAGGAGGCCGAGAGCGAGAGGAGGGCGAGGGAGATACTCGAGCAGGTGTGCGACGAGCTTGGGCGCGGCATCAGTGAGGACCGCGCCGAGGTGGAGGCGTTGAAGCGCGAGGCGGCTAGGGTGAGGGAGGAGGTTGACAAGGAGAGGGAAATGCTGCAGCTCGCCGACGTGCTCAGGGAGGAGAGAGTGCAAATGAAGCTCTCTGAAGCCAAGTTTGAGTTCGAGGAGAAAAACGCCGTCGTTGAGGAGCTCAAAAGCGAGCTCGAGTCGTATTTGAGATTCAAAAAAGGCGGTCGCGGAGGAGGAGAGGTGGAAGAAGAAGAGTCGTCTCCGAGCTATGAACGAATCAAGGCTCTCGAGAAGCATTTGAGGGAAACTCTTCCCTCAAATGGACCAAAAACCAAAACCCACAAAGACGACGACGACAATGATGAGGATGATGATTCGGGTTGTGGTGATAGCGACCTCCACTCCATTGAGCTATGTGTGGATGAAAACCACAAGAGCTATGAATGGGCTAGCAATAATAATAATAGTAATAGTATAGGGAGATCTAATAAGCATTGCCCAATATACCTCGAAAGACAAACCTCGGAAGGCATTGTTTTGGAGTTCGCGGCGGGGGTTGCGCGAAAGGAAGAAAACGACAAGTGCGCAAGCGGGTTTTCGCCGCATTCGTTGCACGGTTCTTGGAAAAGGGAGTGCGAGGACGACGAGTTGGAGAGGTACAACATGATCAAGGACCTTAGAGATCACATTGTCTCTTCTTCTTCCAAAACCACATCATCTTCCCAAGATTTGATCATTAGTCCAGCCAAGAAACGGAGCCATCAAAGCTTCAATTCCCAAGACTTCACTGCCATGATTGGGGATTCCAATTCATTCTCAGTGTTGCAGGGAACAAATGAATGAGGCAAAAAAAATGTCCCATTTTGTGAATGGGGATGCCAATCCGGGCCAGAGTATGCGTCCTTACGTGTTTCAACGGTATGTGATTGATCGATAATTATTAAATTTTTCAATCAATCACAGATAGTTGACGCGACAAATTGTGGGCCCCAAGGAATCAAGACTCAACATTTGCAACACTCTCAAGGATATCCCCCTATGTGTACATCTCAAGAACAGGGGGGGATATGATAGTCCCTATCTCCAATGAAGTTATTAGGGGTATGAAAAGTTTCAGGGAGCTGGGAATATGATATCGATTGGACGAAAATGCCCTTGATGTGGATATAATTTTTCACTCATTTTCTTGAAAAGTGATTTCTGGAATTTCCATATAGTCAAAGTTCATTGTCCTGTTGTTTGAGTCACATGAATTGTACAAAGTTTGCCTCTTTTTTTTTGACTGGGAATGAAGATTTATAAGCACAGAGTGTATCTTCTTTCTTTACTAAAACTTACCGAACTAAAAAGTTAAATACTCCATTACTTCTATAATTAAACGGTAAGTTTAAAATGACACCAGTGCTACTGGTGTCATTTGCTTACACCAGTTCGTTTAGGGTACCTACAGTGCTCCGTTTGTAAAACTGACGGTTCCTACCCCCCCTAACCCTCCCCCTAAACCCCCCACCCCAACCCCACCCTTGCGCCCCTACCCCTGCCCCCCCTCTCGCCCCCTCCCTACCCTGGCAGTATACTGCCTGGCTGCCAGGGTAGGGAGGGGGGCGGGAGGGGGGGTTGGGGTAGGGGGGCAAGGGTGGGGTTGGGGTGGGGGGTTTAGGGGGAGGGTTAGGGAGGTAGGAACCGTCGGTTTTACAAACGGAGCACCGTAGGTACCCTAAACGAACTGGTGTAAGCAACTGGTGTATAAGTAACTGGTGTCATTTTAGACGCTCCCATAATTAAAAATGAACTTATTTTTCATCTGTTCCCAAAATGAACTGGAAATTGTAAAGAGTAAATACCATTGGAGAGTTGCATGTACTATATATGTTAGAGAATTACTGTGTACTGTGTAGGTAGATGTTACTCCCTCCCTCCCTAAATATTTGTCACACTTGTATTCCGAGATAAAATATCAAGCTTTTTCAATTCATTTTATTTATATATTGGTATAGAAATAAAAAATAAAATTTACATATCAAAAAACTACATGAAAAGTTTTCGAAATAAGAGGTGTCAAGAATATTTTATTTTATCAAATAACCAATGAAAACGTAGAAATAAACAAAAGTTCCCGCGACTGCTAAAAAAGCAAATGTTGCAAATATTTAGAGACAGAGGGAGTATGACTTTATTGCATTGGCGGAGGTGTGTAAGATGTCCACCCGCATAGTGTCTCAAAATTTTTAGGGTCCCATATTATTAAATTTTCATTATTCTAATTCTTATTTTTAAATTTAATAAAAATTAATATTTTAATATTCAAATTATTGCAAACTAGTTATTAAAAATCAAATTCAGCACTAATTTTAAAGCTCAAGTACTCTGAAAAAAAATAAAATAGTGCCCAACACATCGAATTTTGCACATGGCCAATCTAATCTTTTTTCACATTTCCGGACCGGCCCTGCCATATTGCCCTCGTACCAGAAAAACAACACTAGGTGGTGTTCCATCATCAGTCTGTAAGGTCGTGGGAAGCTGAGATTGTTCATGGAAGTTCCATAGAAGATGTCTCTATCAAACTCCATGTAGTAGTGGGTTGCCAACTTCAACATTAAGGCCGTGGTTGTGATGTGGTGTTATGTGATCTACTCTATCTATTTGAATCCTTCTCATTGATTTGATGTAAATCATTATCATCTGAATGAATCTAATTAAACTGATCTCATCTAAATTAAAGTTAAAATTATTACAACATTTTTATCAGCATTTGACATTATTTACCCATCTTTTAATTTATTCATATTATTGTGATCACAACGCCATCCTCGGGAGCCCAAGCACAAACAAGATTTGAGGCATTATCTCGATGGCCCACCTAGGATGCATGAAGTTCCATACCTCGGGTGGTGTAGTTGAAGTTCGGGACGATTAGAAAAATTCCCGTGAATGATACATCAAAGCTATTAAGAGGATGACTAAGTCCTTCAAGGGGATGAACACCATTTCTAGCAGCTGATGAAGGGGGAGTTCATGCAGTGAATCAAACAAGAGGCAGAAACGGAGGACATCATACTCCACCCGGCTAACCCATAGAAAGTTGTGAGGATAGGGGCCAGCCTACCTCAGGAGCTACGTGACGAAATCACCCGGGTGCTACAAGAATTCTCTATCATTTTTTCACGGAGCATAGGGACATGCCCGAGATAGATCGCTTTGTCTCCTAAGAGGACTTGGCAAACAGTGACCAAGAGAGACTTTTGCATGAATAATCTCACAGCAGATATGATACATGATACTATGATAGGGCGAAATGGTGTCGTTTGACTCATGTAGCTAATCTCACCTAGTGGGATAAGGCTTTGTTGTTGACTCATGTAGCCGATCTCACCGCCATTTTGTGCTCCATCTATGGGGTCGTCTTCCACTCTTATCCTTGTGTTCACCAAAGACACTAATGTCAGCCAACTTTATGCTAAATGCATTTTCCCTTCAAGCTTGGGATATCTAACTATGTAACATGGCAACGCCATGCCCGTTCTATATTGATCACTCTTGATATTTTACTTGCATTGGTGGCGCCCTCATGATACCTCCTCAAGCTATGGAGAGCGCGTTCAATCCTTGCCACTTATAGGGTTCCAACAAGATCAATTTATTGTTGGAGCCCTTCTTGGCAGTTGCTCTAACACTATTCAACCACTGATCTCAAATGCTGACACCATCCGTCAGGCTTAGCTTAGTCTCCACTTTAGCTTTGCTAGTCATATCGTGGGTGCATAGTCAATCTCAAATCCAAGCTCGAAAAAATCCTCGTGGTAACCGTTTCATGGCTGGCGATCTTCAGGAGATACATTGCATTGAAAACGAGTTGGCCCTTGTTAAGAATCCCATCTATGGTGAGGATCTTGTTGTTCATGTTTTTAATCAAGTTGGTGACTCCTATGACCATATCACCTCAGTTGTTCGTCCTCCTGATTCCACCACCTCCTACATCGAACTCGTTGATGTTCCTAAAGATTACATGGAGAAACTAAAAAACTCCGTCTCCTCGTACAATCGCACCTTACAATCACTTTCAGTCCCTGCGACATGCAGTAACCGTCCTCTGCAAAAAGTCACCTTCTCTCCCCTTTTTGATTTTTTGTTGTTGTATATGATATAAATGGAGGGAAAAGTTCTTCCTCTTGTGTATGTTGTGAATCATCCGCATGTGTGGATGAATTTCGTATTGGGACTATGTGTAATGATTGTATTGATTATGAATGGGAAAGGATTATGTACTTTGCCGCTGTTTGCTTTATTCTTTGGTTTTGCTTTTCTTTTTTAAGGAAGAAGGGCAAAATGAGAAAAACTCTTCCTTTTACACTTTACATTAATACCTATGGTAAGTTAAAAACAAGAAGATGAAGAAACACATAGGACAGAGGGAGCATGCTACCCTCACCCCACATTGTATCCTATTTTGTACCTCAAAGCTTTACCCTGACATAAAATATATGTGCAACACTGACATAATACAAGTTTTGCACTTATATTTTTAATGTCAGGGCAAAGCTTTGGGGTACAAAATGGGATACAAATATGGGGTACAAGTAGAATTTTTCATAGATTAATCTCCATAAAACGTTGACATGCATTTGTTGGCAATAACTTTTTTTCTTCTTTCTTTCTAGCTTTTGCACGCCATACATGCGTGATGTGCCCATCAATCATTTTTTTTTAAATTTTTCTATACGTTATTATAATACAGAACATAAAATCTAAATCCAGACATAAAATAACGGAAAAAATCTATTTTGACATCAGAGTTTGACATTGGCCTTCTTTGGGAAGAACATTTTCAATCAGCATTAGTGTTTTGGATAAAATTTTAATGGCGTAGATTAATTCTGAAGACGCTAACGCGAAAGGCTACTGTCAGATAGCCTTTTTAAAAAGCCAACGCTAACATCTAATGTTGATGCCAAACGGGCCAATCATGCATTTCACAAACATATATGAATAACAACTATTTGTGCGACGCATATAATAATTGTCCATAAATATCTGTAACGATGTCAAATTTTAGTGCATGATTTAGAGATAATTATCCCACTATACAGGCAAAGGAATTAGTAGCATCGGGCGTGTTTGTGGGCGGCGGGCACAAAGGGAACTTGTGGGGGAGCCAATGTATGAACTATTGGAGGGCAAAAGATAATGGCTTTGTCTTGGATTATTCAGACCGGAGGAGGCAAAAAACAGATCATAGCAAAAGCTTTCACACCAGAAATATAACACTGCACCAATTCTATATGCTCCTCGCTGGTCTTTGTCCCCTCATCATTTCAACACTTCTCAATTCCTATATACTATGGGCTGTCTTCTGAGTGTACAAATTAATATCCATATCATTCTTTTTTAACCATTTCTCAGGCTCCGTTGGTACACGGAATCCAAGTCATGGAATTTGAATGGGAGACTGCAATTCCAGTTCTGATATTTTGTAGCACAAAAATATGTGGATTTGGAATTAGTAATGCAAAAAATGAAATGGAATTGGAGAATTCAATTTCATCCAATTCAATTCTATAGAATTTTAATTCCAATTCAATTCTAATTCCATCAATTCCATGTACCAAACGGACTCTCACTTTTAACTTCAGTTATCCAAACTCAAAGTTCCACAATCAATTCTCAGCTTTTAGTATCTAAATTTTGATTAAAATTTATTACTGCATCCAAACTCCAGTTAAAAATAAGACGAACGAATAGAACATGTCATTAATGGTCAAATATAATATGCATGCTCCCTCTCCCAATCGATTTCTTGTTTGATTTTGATTACTCCCTCTCCCAATCAATTTGACATATTTACTTAAGTAATTTGAAGAAAAGTGGTGATTAATGAAAGATTGGTAAAAACTGAAAAGTGTGTGGTTGAAATTTATTTGGAAGAGGAAAAGTAATGCTGTCCGCATTTAATTTCTCGAAAAGGAAAGAGGAGAAAAGTAAAGCGGAATTTTAGACATCCAAAAATGAAGATATGTAAAATTGATTTCGAGACAGAGGGAGTATTATTTTGTGAATGATTTTGAGCCTTGTGATGCCTATCTTTTCATACAACACACTCTGCTTGGATGTCAAGAAATGAACAACAGGCTGGAGGTTTCATTGAACCTGGGAGGCGTCAACAAATAAAATATTCACATGATTCTAGTTTTATAAAATAGGGAGTACCAAGTATTAGAAAAAAGAAAAGGGTTATGCAAATAATGTACATGCATAGTACATACATGCTTAAATGGGGGGGGGGGGGGGTTGCATGAACACAAACCTGATAGGGATCATCAGGGAATAAGAGAATGTGAATACTGATGGATTTTGAGATTCTCTATTTAGCAGAGCTTTCAGCTTTGTTTGATGCAGCAGACGTGAATGTAACTGGAGTTAAGGGATGATCCCTCACAACCAAGTTCAAGATTTCCGGCCTCGAGTAGTGACCGACCACATCAAAGGCAAATTTTTCCCTCGCTATATCTCCAAGATCTGTGATCCGTACGATTCGATGATCATTAGAATCATTTTAAGAGTAAACAAAAAAGCAAAATGACATAAATTGATTAATAGTACACATAAATGGGTCTGCCATTGGGCCTGAGCCCGAGAATCGCATATCCGAGCTCGACTAGAACCTACTTCAAGCCTCACTCAAGCTTGGCTCGTAGCGTGGCTCATTCATGTACGGAGTATGAAATTGAGCTCAAGCACGACCTTTTATTTTTTTCAAATAAACAAGCTGAGCTCTAGCCTTAGCGAGCAGAGCCGAACTCTAGCCAGACTCGTTTTGTATAACCGCACTAGTATGTCATCACATACTACAGAGAATGTGAAATCTAGTTATCTAAACAGAGCAAGGCATTAGATAGGGTCATTAAAAAAAAACTTGGTGGTCAATCAAGGGTTAGCGCCTAGGTGGGGGATTATCAGATTTGCCAAGTTTGACATTTTCAAGTCAAACTGGATGAACTTTAATCATGAATTAGATAAAAATTACATTACATATTAGTACTTTTCATTAGATAGGGTCAGTTTCAAAAAAAAAAATTGGTGGTCAACCAGGGGTTATCGCCTAAGCGGGGGATTATCAGACACTGCATATGTCCCAGAGTATTTGCTAAGTTTGACTTTTTCAAATCAAACTAGACAAACTTTAATCATAAATTAGATAAAATTTATATTACATATTAGTACTTTTCATTAGATTTATCTTGCAGAAAAATTCAAAAAAAATTATTTTGTTGTATTAATATGCAATACAAATTTTACGTTATTGATGATTTAAGTTTGTTCAGTATTACTCAAAAAAGTCAAACTGACGAATACTTTAGGACGGAGGGAGTGTTATATATATCCTGTGAAATACCTAAGTCAGCAGAAATGAGAGCCTCCCCATCAAAGTTTGGTCCAGCCAGCACAGTTCCAGAAGGAGAAATAATGACGCTGCCACCAGCACAAACAATGGAATCAGGAGTCAGGTCCTCTTCTGTGTCAGAGAAGACGTATTCTGGAGGTGGCGGGTAATCTTTCCTTCTGCAGAACTGATTGGCCGATAAAACAAAGCACCCACCCTCAAGGGCTATATGAGTCATGGATGCTTGCCACACGTCCCGTGCATCAGCAGTTGGTGCACAGTATATCTCTATCCCTAGAAATTTGAAGATGCCATAAATGTTAGAAGCCTAAGAAAAAAGTAGGCAATGAAGTTGTTATATAGCTATAACAGCTTTTGTACTAAAAAAATAGCTAGAAGCAGACAAGCCTACAACAGCCATTACTGAATACAAAGATGAGCATGTTTGGGGTTGGTGCATTTCAGCTGCTTTTGTAAAATTTCAATTGTGGTAAAAAAAATCCATCATTTCAGCTGCTTTTGTAAAATTTCAATTGTGGTAAAAAAAATCCATCATTTTTGGGATAGGTGTATCTCAGCTGCGTCTGTAAAGCATCAGCTGTGTTTTTTAAACAATCATCCAGTTCGTGATGAAAGACTATAATTGAGAAAAACTAATTTGCATCAAATTTCAGCTAGTTTCGAGATGTTGGAAATTTGTAGCTTATGATTACTTTTCGACAACTTATTCTTTTTCAGTTTTTTACACACCTATTTTACCTTGTAAAAGCTAAATTATTGTTGCATTTAAGCAAAAACATACTGTTATAATAACACCAGATTACTGACCCTTAGCATACAATGCAGTCCTCAGAAGTGGCATTCGGTTCTCCCAGCAAATCGCTGCGCCAATTTTTCCAATTGGGGTCTCAAACACTGGGATTGTTGATCCATCTCCAAATCCCCAAATAATGCGTTCCATTGCAGTTGGCATTACTTTCCGGTGTTTTCCAAGGTAACGACCTTGAGAATCAAAAAACAGAACCGTACAATAGAGTGTGTATCCCTCTCTCTCGATAACACCCATTACCAAATAAACCTTATATTTTCCAGCCATTGTTGCCAATCGATAAACTTCAGGGCCTGCAATCAGTGTCTATGAGATAGAGCGAGGACGAAGATCGTAAAAAAGTGACTACCGAAACCAAAAGTGTTAGAAAGAGAATACACTATTGTTGGGTTATTCGGTGAAGGCTTTGGAGCTTTGGGCTTTAAGCCCAGTCGGTTAAAGGGAAGAAATATGGGGGCCCGGTTTTAGTTATTAATTAAAGGGCCCATTAGTTGTTTCTTGTTTAGCAAGTTGTTAACCCTAATTTATATCTTATAAATACCCAATCATGTAACTACTTCCATCATCTCCGATGGAGCCAAAATTTCATCATTTTTTGGCTTTGGGGTGTGATGGAATAAATCAAAATGGATCTCGAAACTGTCTGCGCTTCTTTAATTAATGAAGTAGCAGTTAGTTAAGCAATGCAACTTTCGACGTTGAGCTGCGGGTCTCTTTGGAAACAGCTCTCTACTTTCGAGTAGGGGTAAGGTCTGCGTACACACACCCTCCCCAGACCCTACTCTTGTGGGATTTAACTGGGTTGTTGTTGTTGTAAATACCCAATCATGTAACTATAATCTGTGAGCACCTAATAAAAGATAAACCCTAGTTGCAACCCGTGGAGTAGGTTACTGACCGAACCACGTTAAATCTCGTGTTCTTATTTTCTGCTATTTGTGTGTGTGTGTGTGTTTGTTCGCTTCCGCTTGACCGCCTCTGATCTCTGATTCCTAACAAGTGGTTCGGTTAAACACACGGTTACACAGGATCAATCGCAGGAAGAAGGCTGTTCAGGATCGTTTTTGCTGCTGTTTTGCTGCCGCGGTTAAGGGGCTGGTTCAGATCTAATCAGGGGCTGGTTCGGATCTGATCAGAGGCTGGTTCGGATCTGGTCAGGGGCTGTTCGGTCGGTTTTAGGTGAACTTGGCGATTAGGGTTTCTGGTTTTGGACCTGGTACTCGTTGGTTCGGGTTCTTTGTTTTAGGGTTTGTTTTCTTTTGGAGGTTGCTTGGTTTCAGGCCGTTATTCCTTGATTTTTTCTCTGGTTTTTTTTCTCTCGTTTTGCAATGACTGAGGACGGGAGGGTTCGAATCGAGAAGTTCAACGGTACTGATTTTGCATGGTGGAAAATGCAAATAGAGGCGTTGCTTGGTGAGTGCGA
>OOIL02006840.1:331184-342555 GCA_900332095.2 Cuscuta campestris | reverse complement strand
GTTATTGCTAGAGGCTTGAAAAGAGGATCGTTATACATGGTACCAGTGACATCGGAGGGAGTGACCAACCCGGTAAAGACAGTTAACAAAGTCGGGCTCACTGAATCGGGCAAAGCTAAGAAGGTTCATTTTGCAAACGTGAATCTTGGAGTTTTGGGGATGACAGTTGAGTGTGTTCGGAGGTCTGAATCAGGTCAAGGGTTTCGTGACAGTGGGAGCATGGGACGTGTTCCGAGTACAGTTCTGAAACGTCGTTGGGTTTTGAGGACCAAGAATCCGAACGTTAAAATCTCTCCTGGGAATAGTTTGCTGGATTTGGAGAGTGGTAATGGTCCTCGGTGTATCTCTGGATCCGGTGGATTGTGCAAGCCGGTTGAGACAGAGGCTGTGGCGGTTACAGTCACGACTGGGTTGGAGCTCGGTGGAGCTTCAACTGTCCTTTCAGGTTATTAATGAAGGGGGTGGTTGCAACTAGGGGATATAACTGGAGTCTTAGCTTGTTCTTGGGAACTGAAGGCTTGGAGGAATTGACAGTGAAGATTACTGAGTTACTCATGATGGGTTTACTTGGATGGCATTTGTGTCTATGCGAAATCCTTCAAGTGGGAGATTGTTGGGTTATTCGGTGAAGGCTTTGGAGCTTTGGGCTTTAAGCCCGGTCGGTTAAAGGGAAGAAATATGGGGGCCCGGTTTTAGTTATTAATTAAAGGGCCCATTAGTTGTTTCTTGTTTAGCAAGTTGTTAACCCTAATTTATATCTTATAAATACCCAATCATGTAACTATAATCTGTGAGCACCTAATAAAAGATAAACCCTAGTTGCAACCCGTGGAGTAGGTTACTGACCGAACCACGTTAAATCTCGTGTTCTTATTTTCTGCTATTTGTGTGTGTGTGTGTGTGTTTGTTCGCTTCCGCTTGACCGCCTCTGATCTCTGATTCCTAACAACTATTTTTACTTATCAAATATAAGAACATTATTGCATGTCACATACAACAACGACAACCCAGTATAGTCCAAATTCCTTTGGGGTATGGGGGTCAAGATGTACGAATCTTGACCCTGTAAAGATACAGAGACTGTTTCCTCGCGCCCTAAACACATTGCCACATTTACTTCCCAAAACATCATAGAAATTAAAAAGCAAGGGAAGTTTAATGTGTCATTTTGGTTTAGGCAATTAATTGTCTGAAACTAAAACATTGTCAATGACTCTTTTAGCTCCATTGGCAATAACACTGATGAAGAAGCAATTAATGCAAGAGCACCCTAAGTAGTATGTGTATGTTTAGCATTGCTTTGTAACTTTTGATGTGAAACAAAATATAAATATGTAAATTCTCAGTACAAACAAGCTTTCCCATTTTTAATTCTCTGTTGCATGTATATTTTCTTATTGTCAAAGGAACCAAGGCTCCAATACCATGTCAAAAGAACCAACTCAACCAAAAGCTCAAGCTTATGGTGGTGGCCTAGGAATGGTTTTTATATATACTCTAACACTGATAGAATTTAGGATTGGGTATGGACAACTGGATTGGGCCATAAGACACTTGGGCTGAACCACATTAAAAGATTGAATCCAATCGATTAGTTAGTTCAACTCAAGAGCTTATATACCGATTATTTTGCTCTTGAACTTCTGATGTGGGATGACACTCTAACACTTATAAACTCAAGATTGTGAATCTCAATTGCTCACATGATACTGCAACAGACTCATGAGAGAACCTATCATGGATGAAGATCATTTTACCAAACCTGGAAAAGATATGTATGTGAATATGGCTTGATGGATGTGTGCTATTTGGCTATTCTGATAACCATATCTTAAATTTAAATACTCACATATTTTAGTTTAAACATTAATTGTAGGTCAAAATGATCATCAATATTAGATTCTGAATCTAATATTCTAATGGTTTAAAATCAGTGAGAAGGTTGGCTCCTTATTGTACCCAACACACACACACAAACACATGCATATATACATACATACAAATTGGTGGGTTCTAAGATCTAGGGTAGAAAGGGATAGAGAGAAGAGAGAGGAGAGGAACAGGTCAATAATTATATGGAGTATAATGAACCATCCCTTCCACTTCATACGCATGGATGGGGTATATATATCATACAAGTGTGGTGCAGCCCATGAGCTGGCTATGTTGCCACTTGCCACAGCTGTGTCAGGATGACTAGTCTAATGTGAGGTAGGTACAACATACATATAAAATGATACACGCGAGTAAAATGAGAAAATGTAAGTTCAATATTGCAATAAAAATATTAAAGGGAAGCAATTCATGAAACAGCATATCATGCAAGCAGGGTCATCTAAAGGAGGAAACATAATACAGTTCAGCTAATAAATACTGCCTCTGTCCGGTGAATTTGTACATTATTCCTCTTGGGTTCTCCAAGTGTCTTTGTCTACTTTCCATTTAATGAAAAGAAATAAAGTGACATTAAAATATTTTCCCTCACCTAATACTCTAACTCCGCCACCCAAAAATTAAAAGCATTGGCATAATGATCACTTCCTTCACACTTTTCCTTTTTCTTGGTACATGTGCAAAAAAGAATGTTGACAAATACACTGGAACAGAGGGAATATGTAATAACATCTAAATATACTTTTATACTCCCTCCATCCCACTATTTTTGGGAGATGAAGAAGTGACATGGAAATTAAGAAAGAAATATTGTGTGGTTAATATTGATGTTAAAATGTAAGATAAAAAATGAATATGTACCACACAAATATGACCACATATGGCATGGAAAAAGATAGTAGGACAGACAAAAAAGGTAATAGGAGACAAAAATAGTTTTGGTCCACACAAATATGACCACATATAGTTTTTTTTAATAAAAAAAAACTAAAAGTTGTACATTACTAATTAAAAATTGTACATTTGTGAAATAGGACTCTTTTTAAGGGACAGAGATAGCAACAGAAGGAAACACAACTACCTGGAACATCAATGGCAGCGGCATGATACTTCCGGAACTCCTCATTTCCCTTGGGTGTACGGTTGCCAATGGTGACGCCAAAGGTTGATCCACGTGGATAACCACCTATAAATGCCTCAGGAAACACAACCAGCTGGGCACCATATGAAGCTGCCTCAGCTAGAAGCCTCTCAGCCTTATCTATGTGAGTTTTAATTAAACCAGTAAGAATTTCAATTCAACAAATTTGGCAATGCAAAATATATATTTTGTGAATATCACAGAGTAATCAATAAGAAGTTGCAAGTAAAAATGTCAACACTATGGTATGCTAAGAACACTACCTGTATAACTGTATTTTTTAGTATGGGTGAATTCCTCAGACAAAAGCATATGATACAAACATGTAACAACAAATGATTTGTTAAATTTAGCTGGATACTTCTTTTTAGATTCAGTGACAAATAAAATTGGTGTTCTTTGGGGCATTCACAAAGAACTTTTACTCAACTTTTCACTTTGGAGGTCAGATCTAACTTGGAATAATAAACCTAGGGGGTAAAATAACTCTAAATCTCTAATTGCATGTATATACTTTTAAAAGTAGCTTTATCATGTTTGGTTCCAACAAAATATACATAGGGTAGTATAAAATAAGAAAATCATTATTCCTGAGTTAAACCTTAGGCTCGTATTGTCTTATATTCAAACAGCCATGTCACCTTTAATCAAGCAATGAGCTTTAGGATGTGTGCTTTTTAGTATCCATCCATCCCAAAATAAACTTTGGTGTTTGACTTCACGGAGTTTAAGAAAAATGTTAAAAAGTAAAAATTGGATGGTTGAAATTTAATTAGATGAGAAAAGATTGTGAGCCACATATTTCATTTCTCAATATGAAGGAGAAGTGTAGAGTGTATTGGGGGACAACCACAAAAAGGAAGTGTAAAGTTTATTTTGAGACGGAAGGCCTATTTACTACTTCCTCTGTCCCAAAATAAAGCTCCCGTGTTCCTTATTAGTCCGTCCCAACATGAAGTTCCCATTTAGCAACTCTTTCGACATTAATTCCCTTCACCTTGTCCTAAAAAAAATCCCTTCACCTTGTCCTAAAAAAAATCCCTTCACCTTATCTTCATCCGCATCTAACTCGTCCCATGTTACATCTCTAACCACTCTAATTTCTCATACAATACTTTTCTCTCCCTTTCGTCTTCCTCCACTAGCTCTAAAGTTTTCATGGATCCTTACAAACTCCTAAAATTTTCCCATTACGTTTACTCCACCAGTTGAAACCCATCTCGTTTACCTTCTTCATCGTCTCTGAAGACATCAGATCCCCCCCCCCCATTTTCTGATTTTAAATCCCCATTTCCACAGAGGTGCACGGTGAGTGGTCTGAGTACGATCAGGTTTTTGCGGATACTCCACTACACACTCTAAGCTGACTCGCCTTATGGTGAAGGTTCTATTCCAGAGTACTCCAGTCAATAAGATTGGGTTATATGTGTCTTATGTGTTGCTAGGGCACATAAGATGATGACTAATAATTCTAATTTTGTTTGTGATAAGCCTAAGTGCATTATGATTGCTCGCCATTTATTTGTGTTAAACCAAAGCTAAGCCTAAATGCATTATGATGATTCCCCATTTGTTTGTATTTTAATCAAACTAAGCCTGAATGCATTATGATGACTCCCCATTTGTTTTCTTTAATCATAATTAGCCTGAATGCATTATGATGACTTCCCATTTGTTTTGTTTAAACCAAACTAAGTCTGAATACATCATGACGACTTCCTATTTGTTTTGTTTAAACCAAACTAAGCATGAATGCATTATGATGACTCTCCATTTGTTTTCTTTAAGCCAAATAAGCCTGAATGCATTATGATGACTCGCCATTTGTTTTGTTTAGACCAAATAAGCCTGAATGCAGTATGATGACTCCGCATTTGTTTTGTTTAAACCGAACTAATCATGAATGCATTGTGATGACTCCCCATTTGCTTTGTTTAAACCAAACTAAGCCTGAATGCATTGAAAAACTGCAATAGTAGCACGCTTGTTTTCTGAGAGTAACCAGGTTATACTTGTCCAAATTCCAAAATGTGCAGTGATAACTGCTTTATCTATTGTTGATACAAACATTATACTTTTTTCATAACCAAAATACAGACACCTAGCATACATACATACCTTAGTCATGTGCAAAACTAAGCCAAAACATGTGATAGTGTGCAAAAATGTTTACAACAAATGTTAGGGTCTCCAAAAACTTGCATAGTGGTACTAAGTTCACTCTTTCTCATCTTCAAATTTTTCACCAATGAACTGAGCACTGCCATCTTGTAAAAAGTTAGTTGCATCAACCATACCTTCATTCAAGTACTGAATAGATTTATTCACAATGTTAATGAGTGGAGATATTTGAGAGGCATCATGCCTCCTCTAAGCAATCTTCCTCTTTCCATGTGATGGATCTTATATGCATTGCTTCCCTTTACCTCTAAGACTATGCATGGTAAGTCATACTGAGTTAAGAGTCTGCATCTAACTTTGCTTGAGCCTCCTTAACACAGTCAACCAATTCAACTGCTGATTTTGGAGTTGACTCGTGTTCAGGTAATTTGGCCTTAATTGCAGGAATTACATCTTGATTCGAATATCTCTTTAAAACAACCTTAGTGACTGACAGAATAGGTTTGGTTTTGATGGTGCCCATCTCTCTATTTTATAATTTTCTTTTGGCAGGCTCATAGACCACAAAGGGAAATATTCCTAGCTTCCCATCAAATATGACCTCTATATTGTCCCCAAATCTAGGCCTAGCCACAACTGCCTTGAACATATCCCAAGTGATTAACCGTTTAGATTTACAGTGTCTTTGTGGGTCTTCAATAGGGTGCAAGTAGTATTTTTTACTTTTCTGGCTCTAAAAAAGCTGCTTCGCATCCTATGGATGGTGTTGAAAAGTTTTCAAATTTGTTGGAATTAAATAAAGTGCAAGGGAAAATCTTACCAACACCATTTCTAACTCATCTTATCATTATTCAGAAATGGCTTAATAGCATTTGAATGTGGCCTGATCTCCCTCCTTTTGACTAGTCTATGTGTTGTTGACTTAGGTAGGTCAAAAGCTTCGCCGGGACTCCCAAGTCCCAACAGCTCTTTGACATGTTGCTCAAGTCCACTTGTAGCCTCTTTCTCCCATCAAATGGTAAGCTTGCCTTGAGTCGTTTGACATCAATAGCAACCCCACTATACATTTAAAGTTTAGACCTCTCCCACAGTTAGCTTACACTTTTCATAGACATGGTAAAAGCTGCAGCAGTATGTATAAAAACCCCTTCATGCAGTTTCCCTCTTGACAAGTTTTCCAAGTGAATCTCTACTATTTGTTGTTTATAAATGTTTCTAAGCTTCTTAGTTCTTTTTGAAGGAATATGTGGTGGTGATCTATGAGAGTATTGGCTTGCAGCATCACTTTCATGTAGTAGAGGTGTACGTACCTGCCACTCTTGAAGTGTATTAATTGCATTCATTTGGAAGTCTGAAGCGGATGTATTAATAGGCTGTTAAGAAACAAGGATTTGTCATTACCCTCCTTTTTTGAATGTTTTAGTTTTGGAGGCTACAGTTCCCTCCATAGTCGTATATAGATAAATAGTGCAATTGTACAAAGGTTTTGTCGATTAAAATTTAGTTAGTATTCCTTATTAATTCTTTTGAGGCTTTGAATACAACGGATGGAGTGAATAAGATTATAAGTTTACAACAGTACTTAATTTGCTTTCACTGTTTACACACAAAGGGCAAAATGAACTTCTCTTTACACTTTTGAATCTACTCTTAAAACCTGTGCCATTTTTACATGGGAACATCAATTTGGGATGGATGGAGTAAATCGTTTGTAACAAAAGTCGTCAAGCTTCACAATACAACAACATTTTAAGTAGATTAAATACTGGGATTGAAATCATTTAACCAAAGGGGTGGAAGAATCAGTTAAATACAATCCAACCAAAGCAATCAAATGACCTCATCATCCACCAACCCGCAACCATATTCATATATAACTTTGTCTCCCCTATGAACAAGTCATACACTATTGCAAACTACCAGCTATTATACTTGAGTGTTCTTACAAAATTCACACTACACTGAATATTTGGCTGTGTGTATCATTTCTTATATGGCTAATAATAGTGATATCTCACCATTTTAAGCAATGATTGACAATTTCTAAGCAAGGGATGAAATGGACCTCATAGACTAAATCATTTTAAAATTCTCTATATGTATGTGAAAGAACTCTCGGGGTGAACATAAGTAAACCTAGTGAACTTGAGTAAACCTATGTTTTGTAAAAATTGGATGAACGAAGTAGAGCCCATGTACAGAATGATGCTTGGATGATTATTAGGTTAACCTATGTGAATGTGATAAAATGCTATTTGGCTGGAGATTCTCCAAGAATTACTTACAGCCAGAGTTGTCCAAATTTAGTTTTAGGATGGACCAATGGATAACTAAACTCTTACCATAGTCTGTGGAAGTCGGATTTTTCAGAAATCGAGTTTTAGAGTTTTAGGATGTTATTGGAAAACCTAGATTCGTGTCATTAAAATACTTCTCAGCGGATGTGAACCCCAAATTAAAACTAGATGAATGGATTTAGTTCAAACAGATCCTAATATATGACTCAAAAGCAATTCCCATCAGTCAGCATATAACAAAATACAGTGTGATCTGAATGGCTTTAGTTCAATCTTCATTTTACACAAAGTCCCACTGAGTAATGCTTCATTCATCAATGGCCATAAGGAGCAGCGTTTATGAAAACTCAGAAACCAAGATTACAATTATCAAAGCAAAAACCACAAAAAAATAACCAAGAAACCAAATAACCCCTTGAATTCAACATAAATTGAACCGCAACTGTCAAACCAAACAAATTAATAATAAAATCAAATATCACTGAAGAATTTGTGAAGCAAAATGAAACGCAGAGCTGACCAAGAGTGGCGGGGGTGTCATAAAACACAGTGGAGGCCTGGACAACGGTGGCGCGGACGGTGGAGGAATCACCAGCCATGTCCACTTCGGCGAAGAGAGGTTCCTCGTTCACCGGTTGTGAAACCAGAGCCATTTCCCTTAGCTCTTGATAGTGATGATGATCTCGCTTCCTGTTTGGAGAACTGCTGAGTACGGAGTGAGCTGCTATATCTGCTGTGAGTGTTCGAGTCTATGACTGCACAGTTCAGTGGGAGGGGTAATTGCCAATAATCAGAAGTAAACTGATTTTGGCCCTGTTTCAGCTAGATGAGTTAGTTTTTTGAAAAGGCTATCCGACTGTATCTTTTAGCATTAGCATTTTCAGAATTAATCTACACCATTAAAATTTTATCCAAAACACTAACGCTAATCGAAAACGATGTTCCCAAACAAGGCCTTTATCAAGTTGGGCAGAAAAAAGATTGGAATTTATGAGGATGGAGGTTTTCTATTGCGGGTGCTTATTGGTCCTTGATAAGGTTAGAGTAATACGGAATCACCAACGAAATGCAAATACTCATAAAATGCACACAAATTTAACATTTATATATTTTAGTCTTTTTTTTTAAGAGTAAATTTCCAAAATAGTCCTTTGTAATAAGGTATTTTCCCAAATCAGTTCTCAATAAATTTTAATTACCTATGTGGTCCTCTATAATTGAGATTTATTCCCAAGATGATCCTTCGTAAATAATGTTATTCAAATGAGGATTAATTGAGAGTATTTTGGTATTTTTTTTATCCGCGAAATTTTGAATTAATTCTCATAATGATCATTTATAATGATGTGCTATCCCAAAATGGTTTTCTAATTAAAGATGTGTATTTTATTTGAAATTTAAAAGATTTTTTATAAGTTTTAAATAATTCATGAATTATTTATAGTCAATATATTTTTTAAATTTTACATTTAGTTGTACAGAAATGACTGTTTCAAAAATATACTTTAAATTTGGATAGTCAAAATACCAAAATATCTCCCAATTAATCATCATTTGAGTAACATTATTTACGAAAGACTATCTTGGAAATAAATCTCAATTATAAAGGACTATGTAGGTAATTAAAACTTATTTAAGACTTAATTGGGAAAACACCTTATTACAAAGGACCATTTTGGGAATTTACTCTTTTTTTTAATTATGTAAGACTATTATTTGAATCGTTACTTTACATATTTGGCAAGTTTTTGAATTTTGTGAATGTTTTGTTTGTGCCTCTAGCATTACATGATGATAAATTATTTGAGAATATTCATAAATGGTGAGAGATAGTTTTGTAAATAATTTGATCAAAATGAAGAAACGAAAAACTGATTTAAAAATAAGTAAGTAAAACGACCTACTTTTTTTATAGCTTATAAATACAGATAAATATGTCATCAACTGACTTATAAGTTAAGAACAACTTATAAACAGTTTAGACCAACTTATAAGCACAGAGGAATTAACCACAACCCATTATCCGACAAAAAGATCATTCGAATCGATTAAAAAAAAGGTTTAAATGATAATGTTTGGGGCCGATATTTAGATGTCAAAACGACGTCGTATTTCGTTAAGTCATCGTTGAAGAGAAGTTCAGATTTGAGGATCCAAATGACATCGTGTGTCAAATCCTTTCTTTCTTAACCCTCGAGACCTACTTCTAAAAATTTGAAAAACCATTTCCACCGCTTTAGTTTTGATTGTGATTACGAAACCACGGTCTTTGGTTTTGGTTAAAAATCAAAAGCTTTCTACCCCCAATATATCATACTTCCCTCGTTCTTAAATAGGCTAGGTTTTGCATTGAAGTAAAAAATGTTGGAATTTTTAGTTTAAACTGGACATTTTTCGGACATAAATTCGGTAGGGTCCACAAAATTATTTTCTGAAATAATTATGGACAATTAATCTCGTAAGTGAGATGAGTGTTTCGACATATTATACGCCAAAAATGGTGCTCGGGTGAATGAGAAATTAATTCACGAAGTCGAACACGTGAAAAGAGTAAAACCCTTGTCCCACACCGAAACTTGAACCTTTCGTATTCTCATATTTAAACTTAGGCATTTAATTGAATTTATGAAGGGAACAAGAAAGGACCCCTCGCGCGCCGCCGCTACCGTGTGGCTGGCGCGGCTCGGCTCGGCTTAGCACGACCCGCGCGTGCGCGTCGGGCAGGGCGGGGCGTGGCTATCTTTTTACAACACCGAATTGAACACACGTGAACACTTCCTGATTAACGAAGTGTTGTCGTCCAAAGAGAATGCATGCAACTCGTTGAGACCGAAGAGTCACTCGCGACTCTTCGATATATCCGTCCAGTCTACCCGAAGAGCCAAACTACCTCCTATTTAAGGAGAGTTTGGTTGAGAGACACATTGAGCTCTCAGATAAACGAAGTACTTTCCGACTCTCTCCCTATTTCCGATCATCTTCTTCAGCGATAATTTTCTGTCATTCTCGTTCGCTGGTGCACGGTTCTACCGCTCTAGACCTTGCACGTTGTGGTTTTATCTTGAGAGGAGATTGACCATGTTTGCCAGTGCGGGAGGCGGGCAATACTACCTTAAGGAAAGCTCCGGCGACTCCGCTTTCCTAACTTCTCGTTTGAGGTACTGTTCTGGCCCGCCCCTACTATTCGTCCAATGTCTCTGCTCGCCCATCAAGGCTCCTGTTCTATTCGAGCTCTGCCCCAGTATCGTTCGAGCTCCCCGAAGATTTTTACTTTCTTTATTTAATTTATTGTAAATCCAAACGTGTTATAAGTTCGGATATTTTTTTTCTTTTCGCAATCCTTTGTAATCCCAACATTCTTAAGGTAGTATTATGGGGTTCGGATTCGGCATCATGAGTTCCTCCGGCAACAGAATGAGTTCCGAAGCACCGGTGGGAAATTCATCGGTCGCCATGGTTGTGCCTTCCTCACTGCTACCCTTCAGGTCAAGTGTGGGGGCCGCCACCATGACTTCCTTCTCGATGCCGAGCTCGATCTTTGGGTCGGCTCCTTGACTCATTCCCGGGCTCGAAACCACGGGGGGTTACTCCGTTGGTAATACGAACTCATTTCTTGGACCGACTTTGGCTTCAGCCACAACGGTCAACATGGGACCGAATGCGGGATTCAACGCACCGGTTAGTCCGTTCGTCGGACCTCATTGGGCTTCGAGTGGACCTTTCCTTCATACGCCCAATGCGGTCGGACCGATATCAGTGCCCGCAAGCACGGTCTAGAGGCCACCGAAGTTCAATGGCACGAACTTCAAGATGTGGCAACAAAAGATGATGTTCTTTTTTACTGTCATGGGACGTGATGGAATAAATCAAAATTTCACCATTTTTTGGCTTTGGGGCGTGATGGAATAAATCAAAATGG
>OOIL02006840.1:275353-331128 GCA_900332095.2 Cuscuta campestris | reverse complement strand
TTTGGGGCGTGATGGAATAAATCAAAATGGATCTCTAAACTGTCTGCGCTTCTTTAATTAATGAAGTAGCAGTTAGTCAAGCAATGCAACTTTCGACGTTGAGCCGGGGGTCTCTTTGGAAACAGCCTCTCTACTTTCGAGTAGGGGTAAGGTCTGCGTACACACACCCTCCCCAGACCCTACTCTTGTGGGATTTAACTGGGTTGTTGTTGTTGTTGTTGGATTTGTTGAGTACCTACAGCTAGATCCTCCCCAGGCGAACGATAGCAACAACCCCCTCGTGGCGATAGTGAACCAAGCATGGTACCATACACAACTCTCACCATCAACTATATTCTTGAGGGGTTGGCCGAAACGTTGTACCCTGTCTATGCCAATGCAAAGCTTGAAAGGAAGCTTTGGGATAGCTTGAACAAGAAGTATCAAGCTGAAGATGTCAGCACGAAGAAATTCATCGTCGGGAAGATGCTGGAGTTGACAGCAAATCTGTTGTCGCCCAGGCTGAGGAGCTTACGGTAATCTTCAACAAATGCAATGAAGAGAAAGTAGGCATTAGTGAGGCCTTCCAAGTGGCGGCCATCATTCACAAACTTCCTCGCTCTTGGGAAGACTTCAAAGCCGATCTCAAGCTCAAAAGAACCTGGAGCTCACGCGGTTGAGAATCCGAGAGAAAGGGCTTGCTAGAAGAGGTGGGGGGCGAAGGCAAATGTGGTGGAACATCCTTCGGGATCCTCACATGGCGGGAAGGACAAAAAGAAAATAGGTCCTAAGGGTGGCATTTCCAAATTTGTGGGGAAGTGCTACAATTGTGGCATCACCAGGCATCACTCCTCCGACTGTAGGGAAAAGAAGCCACAAAAGAACAAGAAGAAGACAACCGAAGCCATGTGCGCAAAGCTCGACAACTTGGACCTGTGTGCAGTTGTCACCGAGGTGAATCTCATCGGGTCAAACCCGAGGGAATGGTTTCTGGACACAGGAGCCACACACACCATATTTGCTCCAATCAGAGCATGTTTCATGAATTCCAAGAGACCTCCGGTGACAAGGTTTGGATGGGCAACTCGGCCCAATCAGAGGTCCAAGGGACCGGAAAGATCAAGCTAAAGATGACCTCATTGCAAAGAGCTAATGCTAAATGACGTGTTGTACGTGCCAGATATTCGTAAGAATATAGTGTCGGGGTCATTGTTGATCAAACACGATTTTCGGATGGTATTTGAATCAGACAAGCTGATTTTGTCCAAGAAAGGAATTTTTATAGGGAAAGGTTATATTTCTGATGGATTTGTAAAGCTAAATGTAATGACTGATCATGAGAAGATCAATAAAAATCATGTTGCTTATGTCTGTGAGTCTTCTAGTTTATGGCATGGTAGACTAGGACATGTTAATTATGTATCTCTTCGGAAATAAAGTAATATGGAAATCATTCCTAAATTTAGCATTGACTTAACTCACAAGCGCGAAACTTGTGTTGAGGCCAAGTCAACATGAAGTTCATTCCAAACGATCGAACGAAACACTCAACCTCTAGAGTTGGTTCACACCGACTTGTGTGATTTTCGAACAATGCCTTCAAGAGGAGGTAATAAGTATAGGTACTTTATTACCTTCGTCGATGATAGCACGAAATATTGCTATATCTATTTACTGAAAAGTAAAGATGAAGCGTTGGACACTTTCATTCAATATACGAATGAAGTGGAAAATCAACTCAATCGCAAGATCAAAGCATTAAGAAGTGATAGAGGAGGGGGGTATGATGCTCCACTCAATGAGTTTTGTGCACAGCATGGAATAGTGCATCAAGTAACCCCACCTTATACACCGCAATCTAACAGTGTAGCGGAGCACAAAAATCGCACTCTGAGAGACATGATGAATGCGATGCTAATAATCAGTTCTGGATTATCCCAAAACATGTGAGGGGGGCTATTTTATCAAGTAATTATTTACTAAATAAAATACCTCGTAAGAAACTTGACAAAACTCCGTATGAACTTTGGCATGGTAGGAGACCTTCCTATAAGTATCTCAGAGCGTGGGGGTGTCTACCAAAAGTACTTGCACCACCACCAAAGAAGATGAAGATCGGTCCAAAGACAGTTGATGGAATCTTCATTGGGTACAATAGTACGTCGTACCGGTTCTTGGTGTACAAATCAGATAATCCTGAAATTCACAAGAACACAATTATAGAGTCACGGAATGCAACATTTTTTTAGCATATTTTTTCGTACAAGTCAAGCGACAAAGCTAGATCGTCTAAACGTGCTCATACTAAGGTGATGGACAACGATGATCCAAATCAGTTGAATTTCGGTGACGATGATGAAATTGAACATGAAACTGAATTGAGACAAAGTAAAAGAATACGAACTGAAAAGATGTTCGGTTCTGACTTCATAACATATCTGATAGAATTTGACAAAGGAACTTTGTCATTTTTAATGGAGAATGAACCCGATATTCTAACCTGTCTGGTAGAAAAGGAACCACGAACCTATCACGAGGATGTAACCTCAACTGAAGGACCTCAGTGGAGAGAAGCCATAAAAAGTGAAGTTGATTCTATTCTTCAAAATCACACGTGGTAATTGGTTGATCTCCCTCCAGGCTGCAAGCCATTAGAATCTAAATGGGTCTTCCAGAGGAAAATGAAGCCTGACGGCTCCATTGACAAGTATAAAGCTAGACTTGTGATCAAAGGTTATAGCCAACGTGAGGGCTATGACTACTTTGATACTTACGCGCCTGTGACCAGGATAAACTCTATCAGGATGATCATCGCATTTGCATCCTTACGAAAATTGGATGTTTACCAAATGGATGTAAAGATAGCTTTTCTAAATGGCGAGTTAGATGAAGAAATCTATATGGAACAACCTGAGGGGTTTAAGGTTCCGGGCCAATAAAAGAAGGTATGCAAACTTGTGAAATCATTATACGGTCTTAAACAAGTGTCAAAACAATGGTATGATAAGTTTGACTAGGTAATGATGAACAATGGATTTAAGATAAATGAGTCAGATAAGTGCGTGTACTTTAAAGACACATCTGAAGGATATGCCATTCTATGTCTGTATGTAGATGACATACTCATTGTTGGAAGTAATGATAGGATAGTTAAGTCCACCAAGGACATGTTAAACGCACGATTTGATATGAAAGATTTGGGTCTGGCTGATGTGATTCTCGGAATCAAAATAATAAGAAGAACAGATGGTCTGAGCCTGAGCCAATCCCACTACATTGACAAAATCCTTGAGAAATTCAACAAGGATGATACAAAGATGGCTAAAACGCCGATAGATGTAAATGTTCACCTTGGTAAGTACCGAGGGAGTAGCAATTCTCAAACAGAATATGCTAGAGCTATCAGAAGCCTGATGTACCTCATGAGCTGCACACGGCCAGATTCAGCTTGTGCCATCAGCAAACTAAGTAGGTATACTAGTAATCCAAGCACTGAACACTAGAAGGCCATAGTCCGAGTGATGAGATACCTTCGGTATACTCGAGATTATAGCCTATGCTATGGCAGGTATCCACCCGTACTGGAAGGGTATACTGATGTCAATTGGATTGTGGATAATAAGGATTCAAAATGCAGAAGCGGATACATCTTTACGTTAGCCGGTGCAGCCATATCTTGTAAATCCTCAAAACAAACGTTAATTGCCAGATCCACCATAGAGTCTGAGTTTATAGCACTAGATAAGTGTGCACAACATGCCAACTGGCTTCAGAATTTTCTTGAGGATTTTCCAAATTGAGAAAAACCAGTTCCTCCTATTTGCGTTTACTGTGATTGTCAATCTGCAATAGGACGAGCTCGGAGCAATATGTACAATGGTAAGTCTAGGCACATTCGACGTAGACACAAAACCATTAGGCAACTTCTCAAATGAGCGGATCCACTAACCAAAGGGTTAACAAATGAGCAACATGAGAAGTTAGTTGTAGGAATCGGTATGAAAGCCCTACCCTGTGCTGGGAACGTTCCATGAAGGAAAACCCAACATGGGTGGTACCTGGGTTCAATGGGACAACCTACCTGTGGGACGAAGCATGGTCACTGTGGGGCGAGCCGGATCACCGACTTAACACCCTCATTCCTACACAGATATAGTGACTCCCAAAAACGATGAGGTTAACATGATGCTTTAATGATTCTTGAACTATGGAAAACGGGGTACAAGTGGAGTAATCGGGATACTCTTAGAAGAATCACCTAGTAAGAATGAAGTGCGGTCGCTTCGACAGAAAGATTATGGGCTAATCCTGTCTGACACTCTCACAAAACCAGATGCGTGTTGCATGACCATAACGGGCACACCCATGAGAACGAAACGATGGTTAGTTGAGAACCTGTGTACAATATATTGTCATTTATCATACTGATAAGTCGGGTTTGGGTTAGTACTTTTTATTCAATTTTAGGTATTTTTAATATTTTTAGAGTTTAATTTTTAGTCTTTTAGCTTAGTTTTATTTTAATTCTCATTTTTACAATCTTTTAATTTTCTTTCAAAAACAGTAGCTTTTTAATCATTTTTTACATTTTATTATTTTTCCTAACCCAAAATTATCAGATATCTTATTTTTTGGAGAAAAATATAGCAGAAGGCCAAAAATGCAGTTCAAGTTTGGAAAGAAGATATTGATTTTGGCTAGAGCCCAAACCCATCATCAAATAAAAAGAAGTCCAGGCCTTGTCCTCTTAAGATTTACGCAAGAAAGGAAATAAAAAGAACGGAGAATTGAAGTCTACGACTTCTTCTTCCTCTTCGCGATAAACCAGCGCCCGGCTTCTTCAACGCTCCTCCGTCAGTTTCGCCTCAATCAATAGCAACGGCACTCTCTACTCACTCAAATCTACAACGGTAAACAATCCTCTTGCTATAAATTGATGATGATTAAAGCTTCAAAAGGGGGGAAGGGCATCGCACCAAACAGAAAAGTGAGCAGCGGCTTTGGCCGCTGCAATTGACGCCACCGGAGAAGAAAGCAGACGGCGGCCGACCACGGCTCGCCGGCGTTCGACGATGGTCGGCGGTGATAGGTGTGGCAGTTCCTTCAAGCTCCAATTCTACAAGTTTTCATCACCTTCTTCCTCTAATGGTAACCCTAGCTTGTTTCTCCAACTTTGTTCTCCAATTTCTTTGTAAAGTGTTGTTTTTAGTTTAATTTTTACATTTTATTTTGCTTGTTGTGTGAATTTCAAAAATTTCAAAATTGTTGGTGTTCTTTTATGGGTTTTTTTAATGTTTATATTAAATCTCTTATGAATGAGAATTGATTTATATTAATTTTCTTCAATTGTTGTGCAAATTGTTGTTGAATTGGTTGAATCGCACGGTTTGATTTCATAAGTAGGTTGGTATGTAGAATTTGGTTTTCATTGAAGCTATTTTAGCTCCATATTATAGTTAAATGATTTCCGAATTCATACGTGATTCTTCGTTGTGCTATGTGTTTCGTAAAATTTTAAGGTTTATGGACTTCTTAGCCCCATAAGTTGGACATTTACCTTAAGATTCGTTATGAAGTGATGGTGTATGTCTTCATTTGTTTGTTTATTTTCATAAAATTTAAGGTTGTTTAAGCAGAAAAACAATTTTTAAGTTTTTGAAAATATGTAATGTTCTCTTATGTGAATAGATTACAATTCTTATGCTTGAGTAGTTCAAGGAAACCTGCAAAATATTTTCATCATTAAAGTGTATCAAATGTTCTTCATGAATACTTTGTGCATGGGAGTTAGAATGAAAGAAAGATTCGCTCTTTTATAAACTTTTTCATCTTTTGGAATCATTGTTTGAGCGCTTGAGGTGAGTGGGGGTTCAAAGTGATCCAAAAGGCCTTTGAATTCTTGACTCCGGGCCNCCCCCCCTTTTCCTTTTTGTTTTTATTTTCTAAGTTATATTATAAGTGTTTATTTATAAGTTATAAATATAAGTGTTTATACTTTTATATACTTAGTTATGTGTTTTGTTTTTATAAGTTATATTATAAGTTCTTTGTTTATATAAGTTATATTTATAAGTTTTTATATTTATTTAGTTATAAGTTTTATTATAAGTTTTATCATATGTGTAGTAGTTAATTTTATTTTTTTTAGTGACAACGTGTTTGAATGCTATATTGATTTCAAAAGTACAATCTTTCTCCGTGGGATCGACCCTTACTTGCCCTAGCTATAGTTTTTATTTGATTATATCTTGGGGGTTAGTTAAGGATATTTTATAAATTTTTAATTTGTTTTGGACCGTACGACAAGTCCTCAACAAATTTTGGCGCCGTAATACCCCTACACTTAAGAGTTGAACGTCCTCGTTCAAGGGGCAAAAAGAATACATTATTTTTTTTTCATCATCAAGAAAAAACAAAGCGAACTTTAAACCCCACACTTAAAACTTTATGCCCAAAACATTTTTGAAAACAAAGTGAGCTAAAAATCCTACAAGATGGAGAACTAAAAAAAATGGATATTTTGGGTTCTAGAAAAAATGCTCTAAAGTTGCCACAAAAAAGTTTCTAAGGAAATCCTATGGTTCAGAAAGGCTAAATGGCAACGGTAGCAAAATTTAAAACAAAGCCTAAAAGAAAAAAAAACATACAATTTTCTTAAAAAAACAAGAAAACTCCTAAAACTGGTTCTTTGTTCAGATTTTAATATCAAGCAAAGTGATAAAAAGAGCATCTAGATAGTATGTGGATGACCAATTCTAGAAAATAAAATTTTAAAGAAACCTAAAAAATTCAAATTTTAAAGTCATTTTACTGAGAAAATTGACATAAGACTCAAAGCTGGTTTATAAAGTATACACTTGCTATCTTCCAGAATAAAGCCCCAAGGAAAACAATGAGGTTTTTGGATCAATTTTGAAAATAATGCTCTAAATAAGAAGATATGCAACTAAGAATGAAAAATATTTGGACCCTAAACCTATTTTGAAAAGAAAAATTTTTTGCCCCAAAATATGATTTCCCAAATAATAAGATAATCGTGAGAAACTCCCCCCACACTTAAATTATGCATAGTCCTCGATGCATCTATATGGTACGCAAATGGCAATATTAAGCAAGCACGGACTTAGCAAAGAGAGAAGGGGATTGGGGAATTCAAAAAAAAGTATACACAGCCTCGATTTAGCACTTTCCTCTCCTTGATGTGTTCGGTGGACCCAAAATCTTCAAAAACATGACTAAGACCAAGTCTTTTAGCTTTGAAGAAAGAAAATTCAGATTTAAAGAATGTAGATTTTAAACTTCAAATTTGGTCCTGGAAAACAATTCTTGTGCCTTTTTGCACTTTTCAAAACAAAATGCTGCATATGAGAAGGTTAGTTATGTCATGCACGTGCAAAGCAGCTCATATGCATCTATTAAACATCATAATTCAGCACATATGCATTTGATGAACTCAAAAATCAGATTGAACACCTAGAAAAGATTGTAGATTTTTTCTATTTCAGCACTTATAAGCTGTAAAAAGTGTAAAATTTGCATTTTGCACTCAAAAAATCAGCTTACAAGTCCAAAAATAACTTTTCAAAGTGCAGAATTTTTTCTTAGTATCCAAAAATCAGCTGTAAACAATGCATATATCTCAACTGTCAGCTTAAATATGACCATATTATAACACCCGAGAGGTCAGATTTTCAACAAAGCAACCATTAAGTACTTGAGACAGTTGGTCTAGGATAGAATTTTGCACATACTATGCAGATATTAACCATATAAGCTCAAGAAGCAGATTTGAAAGGATAGGCTATTCACTTGTGCAAAAAAGTATGACTTTATAGTGCAACTTCTCATTGTGCAAATTGTAATATCAGTAACCAATCTTTGAACAAAAAAGGTAAGGAAACTAAAGCCCAAACCTGAGATACTGGTTTGGATCAGATTTCACACCTGTTTGTGCAGATTTTTACTCCAAAGGGCATGCTTCTACCTATGACTTAATAGATCTTGAATATTAACTCAAATAAATGGTTAGAAGCATACATGAAGCAAAATAGACCATTAAAAAATAGCTAAAGCAGCAGTATTCTGAACTCCTGATGATGATATTTGTATTTTTTTCTGATTTTTTTTCTGTTTTCTAATTTTCTGGTTTTTTTAATTAAAGCAAAAGATTAATAAGTAAACAATAATAAAAATTAAAGAAAGAGAAAGAAAAGTAGGTGGGTTGCCTCCCATAAGCTGCCCGGTTTAACGTCAATGGCTAGACAAAACTTACTACTTGCCAAAACATATTCACTTAAGCCATGAAGTAGTAAAGTAAATTTGTTTCTTTAAAACATTAAAAAGTGTAAAATTAAGCATCCAGCTCTTGTTTCCAACTTCTATAAATAATAACACTTGAAGCTCAGTTGGGAAACAAAATTCAGATTCTAAGTGCAAAATTTAAACTTCAAATCAGTTTTTAGAACCTAAGTTTTCTGCATTTTTGCACTTTGACATCAAAACTTAGCATATAAGGGTCAAATTCAGAGTGCAAAAACAAGCTAAATACCTCTAAGTCAGTTCCTATGCATGTATTTAACAATTAAAGTACATAATTCAGCAAGTAGGCATCTTAGGAACTCAAATTCAGCATGAAAATCAGGAAAAGATGTTGCAGATTTTTTTAATAAAAACGGCAGTAAAGGTCTAAAGTTCAACAAATTCGGCTTCTAAACCTCAAAAATCAGCATATAAACATCATGATATGCTTCTAAATATTGTCCCTAAGCAAGATATATCAATGATAGTTCATATTTCAAGCAAATCAGCACTCTTAAAGAACAAAAACAGCAAGAGTAATGCAGATTTATAAAAAAAACAGCAAGTAAAATCATTTTTTTCTTGCATATTTAGCATTATATGCTTCAAAAGCACACAACTCTTACGTAAGACATCCAAACATGTTGTACTCATAAAACAAATGAACAAATCAGCTCAAATGCAACATATATGACCAATGGATACTCAAATCAGCAAGAAAATATGCAGAAAATCATGTCAAAATAAATTTTTTATGAAAAATAGGCCTGAAATTTCATAAAAACAGCATTTGGAGCACAAATTCAGCATTCAAGAGAGTCATTAAGGCTGATTTTAGATCATTCTAGCACGTAGAACCTCAATTCTATGAATACGCATGTAAGAAAAATTAGAACTCAAGACAAGAGGTACTACGACATGCTCACTAACAAACAAAAAATAAAGAATACAATCACATACTAAAATGATTTCATACAAAACTTTCCCCGGCAACGGCGCCAAAATTTGTTGAGGACTTGTCGTGCGGTCCAAAACAAATTAAAAATTTAAAAAATATCCTTAGCTAACCCCCAATATATAATCAAATAAAAACTATAGCTAGGGCAAGCAAGGGTCGATCCCACGGAGAAAGTTTGTACTTTTTAAAACCAATTTAGTATGCTTTTATTTGTTTTATTTTTGTGACAATGTGTTTGCATACTAAATTGGTTTTACAAAGTACAAACTTTCTCCGTGGGATCGACCCTTGCTTGCCCTAGCTATAGTTTTTATTTGATTATATATTGGGGGTTAGCTAAGGATATTTTATAAATTTTTAATTTGTTTTGGGGCGCACGACAAGTTCTCAACACATACAAGGAGTGGGTTCAAAGGCGTAACAACCTACCTACTCTTGCAGTTCGTCAATAACAGAGTTATTGCCAGTCACATGAATTAATTTTCATTCATGTGGGGGATTGTTGGAATTTTTAGTTTAATTTGACATTTTTCGGTCATAAATTCAGTAGGGTCCACAAAATTATTTTCAAAAATGATTATGGACAATTCATCTCGTAAGTGAGATGAGTGTTTCGACATATTATATGCCAAAAATGGTGTTCGGGTAAATGACAAATTAATTCACGAAGTCGAACACGTGAAAAGAGTAAAACCTTGTCCCACACTGGAACTTGAACCTTTCGTATTTCCATATTTAAACTTAGGCATTTAATTGAATTTATGAAGGGAACAAGAAAGGACACCTAGCGCTCCGCCGTCGCAGCCGTGCGGCCAGCTCGGCACGGCACGCGCGCGCGTCGGGGCAGGGCACGCCCGCGCCCGTGCCGGCGGCGTGGCGTGGCTATCTTTTTACGAGATCGAATTGAACACGCTTGGACACTTCGTGATTAATGAAGTGTTGTCGTCCAAAGAGAATGTATGCAACCCGTTGAGACCGAAGTCACTCGCGACTCTTCGGTATATCTGTCCAGTCCATCCGAAGAGCCAAACTTCCTCCTATTTAAGGAGAGTTTGGTTGAGAGACACAGTGAGCTCTCAGATATACGAAGTACTTTCCGACTCTCTCCCCATTTTTGATCATGTTTTCTGGCGATAACTTCTTATCGTTCTCGTTCGCCGGTGCAATACTACCTTAAGGAAAGCTCCAGCGACTCCGCTTTCTTAACTTCTCGTTCGAGGTACTGTTCCGGCCCGCCCCTACTATTCCTCCGACATCTCTGCTCGTCCATCAAGGCTCCTGTTCTATTCGAGCTCTGCCCCAGTTCCGTTCGAGCTTCCCGAAGATTTTTACTTTCTTTATTTAATTTATTGTAAATCTGAACGAGTTATAAGGTCGTATATTTTTTTCTTTTCGCAATCCTTTGTAGTCCCAACAAATGAAAAGTACAAATTATATATATCAAAATTATATAAAAAATTCTACGAAACAAGATGTGACAAAAATATTTTATTTTATCACATGGTCAACGTAAAAATACAAACAAACAAAAATTATCGAGAAGTAATAGTAAGTACTCATTCTGTCTCAAAAAACCTTTTTAATTTCACTTTTGATCTTTACTTAAAAAACTTTCATTTTTAATTAAAATCTTTCTTTTACTTTTTCTAATTATTAACCTACCTACCACATCATACATATTACTATTAATGTACACATCTTGTCCTAACCTAGAATAAAATAACAATAAAATTGGAAAAACACTAAAATTACACATTTCTTGTAACACCCTAATCCGTCCAGGTCTGCAGTCCCTTTCGGACTAAAGTATAAATTTAGTAATCTTTAACATTCAAAACATTTTTATTTATCATAAATAATATTCAATACATAAACTGTAGTAATACGGAGTGTTCAATAATGCGGAAGCGAATTAAATTATGTCACATGTCAATCACAATAATTATTTCAAGACTTTTGAAATTATAGTTCAAATTGTCACATCTATCCCGACAATCTCGCCCCATCTGCTGCCAGGATCATGTCACATCATTCATTCTATTTTCCTGCGTGTAGCAAATAAAAGATAATACACGCTCAGCGGTGAAGCTGAGTAAGGATATCTAATGCATCGACAATCCACATAAAGTGAATCGCTACTCATAACCAAATCATTTAATATCATGTACATTATATTCAGTTCATTCTGATGGGAATTAGCCCACCAACTATGGCGACGAAGAACGAATAATAACGATAATTAATCAATCTTGATGCATTTCTATTACCGTGTGTATATCAGTGTTTTCACTTGGTTTAGAATGGAGGGTTCTCCCTCTATTTATACTATATTACGATTACAAACATAATGAGCACTCATCGTGCGCATAAACATCGTCATTATCTGCAACACCCTAATCCGTCCAGATCTGCAGCCCCTTTCGGACTAAAGTATAAACTTGGTATTCGTAGACATTCAAAAATATTTCAAACATTTAAAACTTTATTTCATAATAAGTCATTCAGAGTAATTTAATGTTGCGGAAGCTTAATAAAAACATAATACAAACATAATTAATTTATGTCTTTTCAAACAGTATTCCAAATCCAAAACACACATCCTCTCGACCATCTCGTCCCATCTGCCTCGAGGAAATCATTGCTTCATTCTTTTTGTTTGCCTGCGTGTAATAAATAAAACATACTACACGCTCAGCGTTTAAGCTGAGTAAGCATATCTAATGCGTTGAACATCCATATAAACTGAATCTAAATTCATAATCAAATCATTTGATATCATGCACATAATGTTTAGTTCAGATACTCAATAATCATTAGTCAATATTCTTCATTCATTATTTTATTTTCACATTTCAACGTTTATCCGTCATTTATAATAATTACAATATTCAATTCAATATTCATCATTCAATATTTATTCATATTCAATATTCAATATTCAACATTCAACAATATCCTTAAACTATTCTTAGTCTAAGCCCAATCACTTTAATATTTGTCAACCCTTAAACGAATTCTAGTTTAAATAATTAAACTATATTCCAGTATAAAGTACTTCTAAATAATCCTTAAGGTAGGCCTAGTTTAAGATAAAAGGGTTTTGAAAATCTTAAACTTACCTTCACTTAAGGCCAACAAGAAACCGACAGTGTAGTGTTCACTGTTGGGTGGGTGGTACCCCCAAACGAGTAGGTACTCAAGTTTGGCTATTGGATCCCGTACATACGTTTTAACCCTAGCCACTGGGGTTCATACCCAAAAGGCCTAACTTAAATGGGTATATCTTACAGGTCTTCTAGATACCTTTTAAATCAACATTAATATGGGAATATCTTAGAGGTCTTCTAGATACCCTTAACAATACATATTATTTTCACAATTATCAACATATTAATTATGATTTAATCATTCACAATTATCATTTTTAATCAGAATATTCATCAAGATTTAATCATCATAATAATCAATCAATAATCATTACCATAATCATTAATCAACATAATATTCAATAACAATTAGCGGCCTAGCTTCGGGTGTTAACACCCTAGCTTACCGTCATGCATCACATAACATTTTTATTTGTTAAAAACATCACTTTTATTGTGAAAAATCATTTTTATAATGATCATAATCAATTGGTATCTAAAATAGGATTTTACAGTTCAAAAATAGCATTTTCGAACAAATTTTTGGATCAGATTTTCGGGGGATCGATCCAGCCCTCTGGATCGATCCAAGCTAGAAGAAATACTGCTAGAGGATCGATCCCGGCAGTGTAGTTTCAGGTCACTGTTCATCTTCTTCAACCTTCGGTCCATTTTTCGGGAATACCATTTTTAGGTACTGAACTTCAATTAAATTATATAGAAATGTTCTCCAAGGTTCATAGATCATTTTGGCATCATTAATTCATAGTTTAAACATCAATTTCATGGTTTATGATTCTTGGTTCTTCAAGCATGTCAAACACAAAACTCAACCAAACGACCGTTTATGAGCGTAGAAACGATCTATACGAACATTTTAGTCACTAGATATATCTATGGGCTTACCTCGAAGCTTAATGGAGGTTTTGAAGATTTTCCGGCGAAACTTCCGGCGAGGATTGTGGCTATCTCCGGCGACGGGAAGCTCTCTTGACAGCACTACTTCACTCTCTACACTCTCAGCTATCTCTTGGAAGGAGAATGGTGTAAAATGGTGAGAAATGGGAGGGTTTATATAGGAATGAGGAGTGGGAAGAAGCCATGGGAGATGACCTCCCTAACACTGTTTTGGCGTCTCAGTGGAGCGGCTGGCGGATTCCTCCGATTCTAAACGCAAGTCCCTGATTGGGACTAATTTGGTCCCAGGCGGGGAACACTTTTTGGTCCAACTTTCTCCGAATTGAAATCCGATTGAACCGTTGGGATCAGACAGTTAAATTCTACATAACGATATAATTTTCATTATTTATTGACAAAGTTTATAAATAACTTATTTTTGGGTCCTTCTTAGTAATTAATCAATTATCAATTAATTAATTCTGATAGGCCTATTTTCGGGGTGTTACATTTCTCTCCCCCTTAAAATAATTTCGTCAGATTCACGCATTAAACGTTCTTTCACTTCACCACTTGGAACTACCAAACGATTCCTGTAGAATAAAATTCCGTTATTCACAGGGAAGTCTTGTCTCTCCCCCTAAGAGACAAGTTCACAAGTCTTCAAACAGTAATCATCATTCTTTTGTGCTGAGTGAATTTCGTTTTCCAGAGTTGGTTGGATTCGGAGTTCGGCTATCATCTTTCGACTTAACGCATCAGCAACTACGTTAGCCTTACCAGGGTGATAGTCGATATAGCAGTCATAATCCTTGATAAGTTCCAACCATCTTCTTTGCCTCAGATTCAACTCTTTCTGAGTTAACAGGTATTTCAGACTTTTATGGTCTGTATGAATATATGTTGTTTCTCCGAAGAGATAATGACGCCATATTTTCAAAGCAAATACAATTGCTGCTAACTCAAGATCATGAGTGGGATAGTTACATTCGTGAGGTTTCAACTGCCTTGATGCGTATGCCACGACCTTACCGTCTTGCATAAGTACACATCCCAAGCCGTTATGAGATGCGTCACTAAAGATTGTATAGTCTACACCTGGTACTAGTTGTGTCAGTACAGGTGCTTCTGTTAGACATTTCTTTAGTTTTTCGAAGCTTTGCTGACATGCGTCGGTCCATACAAATTTCACGTCTTTCGTTAGGAGTTTGTTGAGTGGAGTTGCGATCGAGGAAAAGCTTTCAACGAATCGTCGATAGTATCCAGCTAATCCCAAAAAACTTCTTACTTCTCGAACATTCCTTTGAACTTTCCACTCGGTGATGGCAGATATTTTGCTGGGGTCCACCTTGACACCTTCTTTTGAAATCACATGACCAAGGAAGGTGACCTCATCAAGCCAGAATTCACATTTTGACAGTTTAGCATACAGTTTGTGCTCCCGTAGTACACTGAGTACTATCTCTAGGTGTTTCGCATGGTCTTCTCGATTCTTCGAATAGACAAGAATATCATCGATGAATACAACCATGAATTGATCAAGATAAGGTCGGAATACACTATTCATGAGATCCATGAATACTGCAGGAGCATTGGTCAAACCAAAGGGCATCACTGTAAACTCATAATGACCATAACGAGTACGGAATGCGGTCTTTGGGATGTCCTCTTTCTTGACAGGAATTTGATGGTATCCTGACAGTAAGTCAATCTTAGAGAATACAGTGGATCCTCTAAGCTGATCAAATAAGTCATCGATACGAGGCAAAGGATAACGATTTTTTATTGTGACTTTATTTAATTGACGGTAATCGATGAAGACTCTCATCGAGCCATCCTTCTTCCTTACAAACAGCACGGGTGCTCCCCATGGAGAAATACTTGGTCGAATGAATCCTTTATCAAGCAATTCTTGTAATTGAGCCTTCAACTCTTTCATTTCAGCAGGAGCCATACGATAGGGAGTGGCTGATATCGGTCCTGTTCCAGGAACAAGATCGATGGAAAATTCTACTTCTCTAGAAGATGGTATACCAGGAAGTTCGTCAGGAAATACATCAGGAAAGTTACACACCGTTGGTATGTCCTACAATCCAGGAGTTTCTTTTGATGTGTCTCATACATTACATAAATAGGCTTCACATTTCTTGCAGATGAGGCGCCTAGCGTGTTGTTGAGTCCAAAATATTCACTAATTATTCTCTATTAAATCAGTATTTTTGGGCATTAAAAAAGTGCATTTTTACACTCAAATGATCATATTTGCATTCTAGGCATCGTTTATAAAATATGTTCATAATGCACACTTTTTAGTTTATTTTTGAATATTATTGTTGTGGACCCATATTCTCCTTGACAAAGGTTATTAGATATATCTTTGGAGTATAAAATGCGGGCTGAAAACGTAAAAGTGATCCCGTTGGGCTCTACCCCAACATATGGTGATAAAGAAACAGTCCAGGCCCAATCCTCCGCTGCACACACGAAAGAAACCAGAGAAGCTGCGCCCTATCTGATTTGTTGTTCACACAAGGAGAACTCCTTCTCCTACTCATTATCTTTTTCATCTCCATCAAAAGAGGCGAGAGAAGAAACGGAGCAGCGCAAATACCGGAGCGAAGAATCCCAATCCAAGATGGAGTAGCCGATCTTATGCCTATAAAACCACAGAGGCGCTGCGAAGAACATCACCACCACCAATCAAGAAGAAAATCAGAGCTAAAACCAAAGGGTAATAACCCTAGGGGGTTCGGATCTTGCATCCGAAACCCCCGCTGTTCTTTTCTTGTGTTCATTTTTATAGTTTTTTTGTTGAACTTTGGTGCAATTAGTTTTTTCCTTTTTTTGATTTCTGTTTTTAGTCCCCAAATTGAAAGTGTTTCTTTTGAATTGTCAAGATTATTGTTGAAGGTTTGCTTCTGGTTATGATAAAGTTTTATTTAAGATTAAATCCAGCCTTGCAGAACTAGCTTCGAACCACCTAGACATTTCTTTAGTCCATGTTGATTTACAAGTTTAGGCTACTGAGTTTCATTTTAAAGTTTGCTGCGGTTGGTTATTCACTACTTGGGAACATGATTTCCATTTGGGTGAATTCACCCAGTAAGGTTTTTTCTTCATTTTGAGATAACCTCAAGGTTAAAGCTAGGATTTTTAAAGGAATGTTGTGCACTTTTGAGACAAATTTTAACAGTAATTCTTCTTGGTTTGAGAGTAGGTTGCAGTAAAGAAACAAGCTGGTTGTAAGTTAAATGAAGCAAACTTTCAAAGTAATTTTTGTTGTCTTATTTAGGATCTAATTTTGTCAAAAAAATAACATATGAAACCAGAATTTTTGGAAGAAGTATTGAATCCTGTTGTTTAAAATTAAATCTGTCTATGGGTTTAAACTTTTACTTCAAGTTTAATACTTCTAAAATAATTCAAGTTATGCTTCCTTTAAATTAAATCAAAGGTGTTTGAGAACTATTTTTCAATTGATTTTATTTAAGTTGGGTCAAATTAGGATCGCGACCTAATCCAATTTAAAATGATATTCTTTTAAAGTCCAAAGTGCTTTAAATAGCCGAACTTTTCTAGAAACCAAGTGTCACTTGATTAGTACTAGATTGCCTCGTTAAGTGGTTTTTGCTAATCAAGGTTCTCAAATTGATTTTGTTTAATAACCTTCGTGCTACTGCAAAATTGTTACGGTGATGTTTTTCACAAATCTTAATGCACTATTCTTAGTAGTAATCTAAGGGTTGGTCTTTGGATTGCTAAGGGTAGTAGGGTTCAGAGTTAGGGTTGGTCCTAACATGAGCTTTTATGAATGGGAAAATAGGGAAGAGCCGTTGGTGGATCTCTTCTTCAGCCTAACCCTCGTTTTAATTTAAAGTTGGTTGATGATTATGCACGTTTTTATCAAAGTTTTGATCCTAGATATTTATTTTCTATATAAAACAATTTGTGATTTTCTAAAATTGTTTAAGTCTCTAAATTATTGTGTTATGTGTGCTTGTCTTCTTTGTTTGGGCTTCTGGGTGGAGTTATGTTCTGTTTTTATCCTTGGATTGTTTCGAGATTTGTTCTGGTGTGGTGTGTCACTTTAGTTTGTTTTTTTGCTTTATTTAGAAAACATTTTTTCAAACCCCCCTTATCTTTTAGTTTAGTTTATAGATTTTAGATAGTTGTTTTTATCCAATAAAAAGTGACAAAGTAAACTGATTTTCATAGCCCAAAAATATCTTTTCTCGTGGGATCGACTCTTACTTACCCTATCTACAGAATTAATAAATACTATTTTAACAAGAAGGAATTGAGTAAAGGAAAATATTAAATTAATTTTTTTGGTGCTACGACACACCTAACATGTGTATATACGAGATGAATTCAGTAGGTTTGGGTATCAGCTTTTCTTTCACCTCTATAGTCATTCCATCATTGTTTTTTAGTTGTATCACCCGTCGTCGGCAGTTGATAACAGCTTGATGTTCCGTAAGCCAATCCATACCGAGGATGACGTCGAATTCCTTGTACGGTAATTCAACAAGATTTGCAAGGAATTGTTGTCCTTCGACAATCAACGGACAATCTTGATATACGTGACGTAACCTCATACTATGTCCTAGTGGATTAGACACTAGTATAGGGTGTTCTAAGTTTTCTTTTAGTATGTCAGCTTTGTCAGGCATAGGTACACAGATGTAAGATAATGTCGATCCAGGGTCTATCAACACATGCATGATAGTATCAAATAATGAAAACATACCCTGAATGACGTAAAGAGTCATGCCCGGAACCCTTGAGATCTATCCAGTTCAGCTGTCTAAGATTACTAATAGAAGCTCAATCGAACAGACCTTGCCTAAATCGTCAGAAGATAGACTGGAATGGGGTTAGCCAAAACAGGCGAAAGAGAATTAGGCGAAGTCAGTCTTGCTGCTGCTTCCCGATTGACACCAGTTTGCGTATTCCTAATTTTGTACACCCGGAAGTCTTGCGCTCTGTCTCTTGCGAAGAAGAGGGCAGGGCTTTTGCATTTCATTGCAAGTTGCATTTGGTGCTGTCTTTTCCTGAGCCTACCTTACAAACCGCTGGCGCACCTCTCCTAACTATTGCCCATTTATTCTGGAATAATCTTTTTAGGAGGGACAATTTTACATATTTCTGCCAAATCCTTCTATTATTAAGTACGGCTGGTACCATTTCGATGTGTTTCGATTCTTTCGAACAAGAGAGAGGGTTCTCTTCAGTGCGTCCCTTCACTGCATATGTACGGGCAGGCGCTCGTCTTTGCTGTTGGTTTTGATTTTTAACAGGATTAGATCCCGCAGTCGAGCGTTGACTGGGTGCAAGACGTGCTGATGCCGCCTGACTGGCAATAGGGGCAGGTGGAAATGACTCTCCAGGATTTGTGGGACAGTTCTTTCGGAAATGCCCCGGCTTTCCACAACCAAGACATAGTCCTTGAGCAAGCCAACATTCCCCAGGATGGTGTCTTCCACACATATTACACACTGGGTTTTTCCATCCCTTTGACTTGTTCCCAGATGCCACTGATTGGGTTTGTACAGATTTCCCCTTCTTGGAGTAGTGTGAGCTGCTGGGTCCTTGAAATGGTCTTTTCCCACTCGGGACAGAATTTGTAGGTCGGCGTTCACTTGTGTTAGCACCTTCTTTCTTCAAGTACTCCTTACAAGCATTCAGATCCTTGTCTGCTTTAGCAATCAGATCATAGGCTTCCGTGAAGTCTACCGTTGGTATGACAGATACTTGAGCCCTGAGATCAGGTCGGAGTTTTGACCTGAACTCCTCAATACGGTCAGTCGTGGTGCTTACTAACGTTGGTGCAAATTTGGCAAGGCTGACAAACTTTTGGCGATATTCGGGAAGCGTCATATCCCCTTGTCGCAAGTCAACAAATTCGGTATGTTTCTCTTCACGGAAACGTGATGGGATATACTCTTTCTTGAAAGCCCAGTCAAAGAACTCCCACGTCCATGGCTTTGGGATATACTCTTTCTCAACACTCGGGCGGTTTGTTCAATCCAATTCCAAGCAATTTGAGGTTCGGCAATTCGATCGCCCAGAAATTCTTCTGCTCCATTATCTTTCAGAAATTTGAAAGTGATCACACGCGGTGGTGGTGGTGGTGGTTGAAACATTGGAGCATTGGCCACTTGTTGAAGCAAGTTTGCCAAGAAAATAGGAATTGCGTAGTTAGGTTGACCACCAGCATTCGCATTGTTCTGAGAAACATTCTCTTGGTTGATAGGCTCGTTTTGGATAGGAGGGGTGAAGCTAGATGCTTCAGTGTGAACACTTACGTGTTCATTGTTGCCTTGTCCGTGTGCGGTTTCTTGACTCATTCTACAATTAACAGAAATTCCTTTATTAGGATTCTTTATTGTGGTAGTTGAGTTCATGATAGAAATTGCAAAGGATTACAATAATTGATACAATCAAGGGATTTGAACAACAAGATTTATTCTAAGCGTTCGCGTTTGATTAGTTGGATCGTGACGAATCTACAGATGGGTCTTCCACGCCCGATCCACATACGCTATTTGCAGAGTCTATGCTGAACGTTTCTTCTGGATCTTCTCGTTCCCACGCAGCTTTGCGGCGTAGATAAATTCTTCTTTTCATTAATCTCGCGAGGTGATGTGCACGTTGATAACGTATCAGGGAGTCATATGCTTTTCGTTTATTCTTCCGTCTCTTGCCGAGTACGAAAGTTCGACTTGAGTCAACACTCGATACCATTTCAGAATTAACAGTTGACATCTATGAAATTTAATATAGTCAAATTCAATACTTAGATTTTTGTTACCTTCCTGGAGCAGAGGGATGCAAGAGTCGTGGATGTGATTGACAAATAAATAAATAAATAAATATATATATATATATATACATATATATATATATATATATAATATTTTTTTGTTTTTTTAAAATCCAAGTTTTGATCCGAAGATCGGGTTTAAAACCATTTGCTCCGATACCAAATTGTAACACCCTAATCCGTCCAGGTCTGCAGCCCTTTCGGACTAAAGTATAAACTTGGTATTCGTAGACATTCAAAAATATTTCAAACATTTAAAACTTTATTTCATAATAAGTCATTCGGAGTAATTTAATGTTGTGGAAGCTTAATAAAAACATAATACAAACATAATTAATTTATGTCTTTTCAAACAGTATTCCAAATCCAAAACACACATCCTCTCGACCATCTCGTCCCATCTGCCTCGAGGAAAGCATTGCTTCATTCTTTTTGTTTGCCTACGTGTAGCAAATAAAACATACTACACGCTCAGCGTTTAAGCTGAGTAAGCATATCTAATGCGTTGAACATCCATATAAACTGAATCTAAATTCATAATCAAATCATTTGATATCATGCACATAATGTTCAGTTCAGATACTCAATAATCATTAGTCAATATTCTTCATTCATTATTTTATTTTCACATTTCAACGTTTATCCGTCATTTATAATAATTACAATATTCAATTCAATATTCATCATTCAATATTTATTCATATTCAATATTCAATATTCAACATTCAACAATATCCTTAAACTATTCTTAGTCTAAGCCCAATCACTTTAATATTTGTCAACCCTTAAACGAATTCTAGTTTAAATAATTAAACTATATTCCAGTATAAAGTACTTCTAAATAATCCTTAAGGTAGGCCTAGTTTAAGATAAAAGGGTTTTGAAAATCTTAAACTTACCTTCACTTAAGGCCAACAAGAAACCGACAGCGTAGTGTTCACTGTTGGGTGGGTGGTACCCCCAAACGAGTAGGTACTCAAGTTTGGTTCTTGGATCCCGTACATACGTTTTAACCCTAGCCACCAGGGTTCATACACGAAAGGCCTAACTTAAATGGGTATATCTTACAGGATTCATTTTTAATCAGAATATTCATCAAGATTTAATCATCATAATAATCAATCAATAATCATTATCATAATCATTAATCAACATAATATTCAATAACAATTAGCGGCGTAGCTTCGGGCGTTAACACCCTAACTTACCGTCATTCATCACATAACATTTTTATTTGTTAAAAACATCACTTTTATTGTGAAAAATCATTTTTATAATGATCATAATCAATTGGTATCAAAAATAGGATTTTAGAGTTCAAAAATAGCATTTTCGAACAAATTTTTGGGTCAGATTTTTGGGGGATCGATCCAGCCCTCTGGATCGATCCAAGCCAGAAGAAATACTGCTAGAGGATCGATCCAGGCAGTGTGATCGATCCAGGCAGTGTAGTTTCAGGCCACTGTTCATCTTCTTCAACCTTTGGTCCATTTTTCGGGAATACCATTTTTAGGTACTGAACTTCAATTAAATTATATAGAAATGTTCTCCAAGGTTCATAGATCATTTTGGCATCATTAATTCATAGTTTAAACATCAATTTCATGATTTATGATTCTTGGTTCTTCAAGCATGTCAAACACAAAACTCAACCAAACGACCGTTTATGAGCGTAGAAACGATCTATACGAACATTCTAGTCACTAGATATATTTACGGGCTTACCTCGAAGCTTAATGGAGGTTTTGAAGATTTTCAGGCGAAACTTCCAGCGAGGATTGTGGCTATCTCCGGCGACGGGAAGCTCTCTTGACAGCACTACTTCACTCTCTACACTCTCAGCTATCTCTTGGAAGGAGAATGGTGTAAAATAGTGAGAAATGGGAGGGTTTATATACGAAGGAGGAGTGGGAAGAAGCCATGGGAAATGACCTCCCTAACACTATTTTGGCGTCTCGGCTGGCGGATTCCTCCGATTCTAAACGCAAGTCCCTGATTGAGACTAATTTGGTCCCAGTCAGGGAACATTTTCTGGTCTAACTTTCTCCGAATTGAAATCCAATTAAACCGTTGGGATCAGACAGTTAAATTCTACATAACGATATAATTTTCATTATTTATTGACAAACTTTATACATAACTTATTTTTGGGTCCTTCTTAGTAATTAATTAATTATCAATTAATTAATTCTGATAGGCCTATTTTCGGGGTGTTACATTATCTCTTGCACGGCGGTCGTGGTGGTTATTACTAATAATCTAATAATCTGCAATTACTTTCATTGCTTATTACTTTCACTAATAATCTATCCATCACATTTAGGACAAAATTGGAAGAGAAATGTTTGGTTCACAAACACAATGATCACAAACATTACAAATTTGCTATTTATAAGCTTCAACAAAAAAATTTAATATTCTAAAATAATTTTAAAATAAGAATTTAAAAGGAGGGAGCATTACTCAAGTTTAAAATTCAACCACAAATATACACTCTTTATTTTTTTTGAGTAAATTCCATAAAAGGTCCCCAGTTATAAGTCGTTTTACATATTTAGTCCCTACATATCAAATATTACTAATTTAGTCCCTAATTATTATATTCATTTCCACGAATGATCCTTTGTTAACATTTCCGTTAAGAATGTGGATAAAATTCAAAATTCACACCCCTTTCTCTCCTCAATTAAGCTTCCTCTCTCCCTTCGCACTCCTTTGCCAAACCCGTCGCTGAGTTTGAAGATCTAAACCCAAAACCGAAATTATTACTCTTCTCTAAGTTGTTTGTCTAACTAGTAGAACCCAAAATCAAAACCAATAAGCTTTATGGATGAGTTTTATCGATTAGTCTCAAGAAATTTTTTTTAAAAAAGATATTAAAACTCATCCATGAATGTTACTGGTTTCAAATTTGGGTTCCAAGTTAGACAGACAACTGAGAGAAGAGTGATGATTTCGCTTTTGGGTTCAAAGCTTCAAACTCAACGACGGGTTTGGGAAAGGAGTGCAAGGGAGAGAGGAAGCTTAATTGAGGAGAGAACGGAGTGTGAATTTACAATTTTATCCACGTTCTTAACGGAAATGTTAACAAAGGACCATTCGTGGAAATGAATATAGTAATTGGGGACTAAATTAGTAATATTTGATATGTAGTGACTAAATATGTAAAACGACTTATAACTGGGGACCTTTTATGGAATTTACTCTATTTTTTTTTATAAAAGCCAAAATATGAAACGTTTTATAAAAGGAGGGAGTATTTTCCACACATAATTTATTTGCTACGATTAGGGGTGTTCATTCGGTAAAACCGAACCGAAATTTTGGTAAACCGAAATTTCGATAATATTATATTTGTACCGAATACCGAACCGTATTAAATCGGTTCGGTACGGTAAATGCCGAAATTATTTCGGTTTGGTATTCGGTAATACCGAAAAAACCGAAAATTTCATTTTATTTTCATCTATACTTCACTTTTTTTATTTTCAATTTGTACCACAAGCAATCTCGTTCAACATTTAAAGAAATTAGAAATACTTTATATTTTTAGCTATAGTTAATCATAAATTACTTATTTTTTCATATTATTAAAAGATTATCGAAACACATGATTTTGATCTTGTAAAAAAATGAAATATAAAAAAAGAAATAAAAAATTCAAAATATAAAAAGTATTCTATCAAAATGTTTAAAAGATCTTACCTTTAGCCACCGGTAATTTATTGCCCTACGAAGTGAGGTCAATGTATTGACCATTTAGAATAAATGAAAAAAAAATTAAAGAAGAAAGAGTCAAATAGTAAGCATGAGTAAATTTAGCTAGATATGAAGTATTTTTTAAAAATTAAAATTGTCAATAAAAGGAAAGATAAAATAAGGTAGACCACTATATAAGTTGCTAGGACTCAAGGTTAGAATTCAAACTTCAAAATATTTAAAATAATAAAATGAAGTAATAATTTGGTATTCGGTAAAAACCGAATTACCAAATCGAACCGAACCGAAAACCGAATTTTTAAAAAAAGAAAAACCGAATACCGAACAAAATTATTCGGTTTGGTTTCGGTACGTACCGAATTTTCGGTTTCGGTACGATTCGGTCGGTTACCGAATTGTGCACACCCCTTGCTACGATTTCGTATTTCCTGAAAAATACGTAGCCAGCCCTCGTGGAAATGTACGGACATATCAGCCTCATTCCTCCCTGGAAGTTGATGGACCCCAGCCTGGAAACCCAGGAAGGGAAACCACGCCCGACCCGAAAGAAAGCTGGCCTCAACCCGGACGATTTTATGCCACCGCCGGACCCGCTGCTACAATCAGACGCCTACATCGAAGTAGACACCGACGCCGTTCCGCTCCGGACCCAAGTTGCCCCACCTGAATCGGAGCCAGGGATGACGGCAGACACTGTTACAGATCAGGCGGCCGACTCGTCACAGCGGCGAGCGAGGAGGAAGCAGGTCTCGGAGGAATCGGTCGAGCGCCCAAGCTGGTTGCCGGAGAACTGGAAGATGGATGTGAGAGTTCGCAACTCTGGAGCTACTGCGGGAACTGTCGATCGGGTATTTCCCTTCTGCTTCTGCTTTCTTCATCTTAAATACTGTTATGTCGTCGGATATTATACAGTCACTAGCGCCGTGTTCTTTTTTTTTTCTGTAACTAATACTGTGGTTAATTTAGGCAATTCATATTCCTATTGTATTCTTTCATTTTGTGAATTCCGATTACAATTGTATTACAATCTTGGAAGAATTTTGGGAATCGGCAACTACTGAAGATAAAAAAGGTTCCACATGTGAACTACAAAGATTTGAATTTGTGGTTAAGCCTGATGCAGGGTAGAGAGAAATAATATGAACTACATAGTTATTTCTTTAAATGTTGGTACATACCAATAAGTAAATGTGATCCTTTTTGCGGTATATAGAGATTAGAGAGCGTATTACACTGTACATTGGGATAAGATATCATTGTTCATGCTCTTAATTTTCCTAGGTTCTTTTAGTTAAGATTTCTATCAAGTTGTATTTGGAGTTTATCCATTTATGAACAGATCTTTTGCATTGGGATTGGGATGTTAAGATGTCAGTGAAAAACTCTCATCTAATGGAACAAATTGTACACGTCAAAAGGTCTTCTTAAGCATACATTTTCTTGAAAATATACTTCTGAGCGAAGTGTATCTTATGTTCTTGATTGAATTGTGTGAGTAAAATGGCTGTGTCTGATTTCTGTGTTTTAATCCCTTGAGAGATTTTGATAATCAACCTCCTAGGTTTGTGAATGTATGCCATTGTAGCTGTAATAGATTAGACCTTTGTGTGGAATTTTTGAAGAATCACAGGTTTTGGTTGTTCCTTATGGCAGAATTTGGTTACTCGCCATTAATAACACTGTTCATATGATATGATTTGTTAACTTGTTCATCTTCCCATTTTTCTCTTCTTCTCTACATAGGATTAACTCTCTCTCACACACACAACATGTAGCATTATTTTGTTATACTAGAGTACACCAGTTATATGTAGATTATGGTGAGCCACATTATTGGCTAAATTTCTCCTAATCTTTTTTGGTAGGAGAATAAGCAGTTGAAGGACCAATTTTGTCTCGCTAGACTCCCTCTGGTCATCAGTATAATGCACCTTTTAAAAGGGTCTAGATCCTATTTATAAGCCATTTTTCTTATGAACATGGTTTTTAAAAGTATGCAAGGCTTATGTCTCTGTTGTGTTAAGGCGTGGGGAAAGCTTAAGCCCTAGTTGACATTGACAAGGCCTACATGCTGAGGCTCAGGGGCTGTAAGGCGCAAAGGCTCTTGAGTCGTAGGCCTTAATTTTATAGTGGCTTACTTTCCATACTTTGTTGGGCTTATTATTTAAAGTGGTTGGACTTCAGTGAACACTCCTCCCCTTTTCTTTTACGGAGTATTTTTCTTCCTTAATGTCCTTTAGTTATTTACATAAAAAAGTATCTCTATCGGTCCATCCACGTAGTTCAACATTCACTAGTAGCCTAGTAGCCTTCCATCAGCCGCCACCACAACCACAAGCCTTAGATAATCATATACTCCGTAATAAATGATTATATTACTTTTGAAGATACATAGTAAGGATGTTAGGATAATAAGTTTAAATTATGTTCTTAGTTTTTAAAAATGGGTCTTTTGGTTAACATGCATGTTTATCATTTTAGTTCATATTCATTTACTTTTTTGTTGATTTTTGAACAATGTAATGTGAGTTTTTATTACAAGACTTTAAGTTTTTTTTTCTATGAAGTATTAATTTATTATGAAATACCTATTTATCCTACTTTATTCTTCAATATAGGGGCTCCTTCAATATAGGGGCTTACACGGTTACACCTTGGGAGGCAGAAGTCAACCGCCCTCGACCCTGATTTTGTCTTTCAAAACTTTGCTATGAAGAGTGACTAAGACCAATTGTGTTACATTTTCATGTCCCGTTTTAACTGTGCTCAATTTGATTATTCTCAAACTTGATGCTTCTTCTTTTTACCAAACAAATCTATGTGTGGTTAAGGATTTCTAATAAGATACAAGCCTGTGCTAATATTAGAACAAGAGAAAATTGTCCAAAAGGAAACATTTGATCAGTTATGCATTTAATTTGTAAATAGCTTGTTTTGGAAAATCTGCAGTCTGAAATATTGCCAAGTTAAAACTTAAAAGATAAAACAAATTATTCGTCCCTTTGTTGTGGTATTGTAAAGATCTTTTCATTTTTACTTATTTAATACATGCAACAAACCATGTTATCAAATTCTATTTATGTACTCTCTTGTTTTTTGTCAGAAGCTTCTGTAAGTAAATTCTTCCTTTGAAATTACATTGTTTTTTCAACCATTCGATTATGGTGCTTAGTGGTACCTAATGGGATTTGGATATCGTTTGCTTATTCTGAGACATTTCATTTCTCTAAAGCATTTACACACAGCACAGTATCCTCTTTTCTTTGAAGTAATTGTGAACATTGTAAGCTTAACTCTATGGTTCGTAATGCTAACTCCCAACTCGTACTGCATTTGCTTTTGCTTCTGCAGTATTATATCGATCCAGTTTCAGGCAAAAGGTTCCGGTCAAGCAAAGAAGTCCTTCATTATCTAGAAACGGGAAGCAAACGTAAGGTAAAATGTTTAACTCCGGCACTAGTGACGCTACATCAATAGTTCATTGATCAAGCCCTCCACTGTTTTCATGAACTGGTTCTCTCAGACTTTTAGAACTCAGAAAAAGCTAAGGGATGGGAAAAAAGTCTATGGAATAACTTATTTATCATTTGGAATTATCTTGCAAAAGACCTTAGAATATCAAATTCTATTAAAACATTTAGAAATTTAAATATATCTACATTTCAGTCTTTATACAAAAAAAAATGAAAATAAAATGAGTTTGAAGTTTGAACAAATATCTAAAATTGACTTATTGAGTTTGAACAGTTCTTTATTTCGTTTGCCTCACCTTTTCTTTCTTTCCGATTTTCTTCCATATATTATTGCCTATTTTCTTTTTCAAGTATATTCAGAGTACAAACGGACCCCAAGTCCATGGAACTTGGAAGATGTCAGGGAAAGGAAAAAAGCTAAGAAAACTAATTTTTTCAATGTTTGATCTTGGGAATTACGAGTGAAAGTTGTGTACTTGTGTTTGCTTAGAACTCTCTGAAGTTTTACATATATCTAGATATCACTGTTTTTAGTCATTGAACACGAGCCACTCTTTTTATTTTCCCCTAAAATTTATTCCTCCTTATTCACTCTCCTAGCATTTCCCAGGTTTCAAAGGGGGGCCATAAGCCCTTTCATTTTTGACAATATTCTTTAACTGATTAAATTTCCAGCCATCAGAGAGCCCTGGGGCTAACCCGAAGCAGCAAAAGAAGAGCAGTTCTTCAACAAAGGAGACAAAGCCGACCCCCTTCTATTTTGATTTCGAGAATCCACCTCAGAACGTGTCTTGGGTTCACACGAGCACCCCCGGAGACAATTGGGCACCACATAGTATTCATGGAATCGTACCGGAATGCATTCAGACGGAGTGGAGTACAGTGTTCTCTAGTGTCACAAAAGAGATGGGGCAGAACCACACCCCACCAAAGGACATGAAGTAGTAAACCATCAGCCTAGTCCTTGCATCTTGCTTCAATCTCGTCTTTTAGTTAACGCTCGGATTACGGTTAAGTATTTTTATTTGGCCTAAATATGTAACTAAAATGCACAGTTATCTGTATGTGTACCTGCCATTGGACAGGATTCAGGAGTCCTTTTGGCAGCAATTTATTTGACCATATTGTTCTTTCCCTGCTACCCGAATGCACAAGGTATAACCCTAGGGCATATTATTGTTCTTTTTATTTTGAAGGAATTCTTAAGCATATTTTTCACCCCATATGCATCAAATTTCTACCTAAGTGATTTGTTACAAAAAAAAATGTCATTTGAACGCTCTCTTGGGAAAAGTAATTTTCAAAACAATGGCTATTCCCAATTTGTTAAAGTCTAAGGGTTAATGTTACTCTGAGGGTGTTTGGGATTGCATTTGAAAATAACTTATAGCTTTTATTTTACTAAAACACAATTTTAAATGTTTGCTAATCTGCTTTAGCTTATAAATTATGGCTTTAGAAGTTAAAATTAAAGTCTAGAAGTGCTTTCAAGCAAAGCTAAAGATACATGCTTTCTGCTTCTAAATTATGACTTCTACTTTTACATAACTCACATCTGTATCATTGAATGTGAAAAAATCAACGAGCACTTTCAAAAAGACTTGTGATTGGTATGTTGGACCTTGAAGATTATTGTTGGAGAAATTATGCCAGAGGGAAGCTTTTCTGCCGCCGCAAATTCGTGGGTGGGATTAACGGTATTTTAAATACCGATTTTTTTTTTGGTTTTTAGAATCCCAATTATTTAAAATAATATAAATAATTACCTATTTTGCATTGGAGGGTGTGCCAATGTTAGGAAATAAGGACCAAAATAGGAGTAAAACATTGACTATATACCAAAACTAGTATTCCTACCCGTGCAATGCACGGGGTCGGACGAATATCTTGTCGCTTCTGAATTTTTTCAATGTAATATTTTTTTTCTCGCAATAAAGGAAATTTACTTCATACATGATTTATAATAACATAGAAAAGAAAGACGAAGTAAAAAGAATAATATTTAAGGAATTGAATCTACACCTAACAAATTTTGTTTTAATACCAAATTTTTTGAAAGACTTCAGGGTATACAACATTTTTTGTATGACTGCAAGGATTTCCATTGTTATCTAAGACTAATATTTTTAATCCTGTCTTTGTCTTCACTCGCGAAACAGCAACATAAAGCTGACCATGAGTGAACACTGACTTGGTTAAAAATAATCCAACAAATGACAATGTTTGACCTTGACTCTTGTTAATAGTCATAGCAAAACATAAGACTATTGGAAATTGTCTTCTCTGGAACTTCAGAGGTAGTCCTGGATCAGACGGTACCAAATTCATTCGGGGTATGTAAACTTTTTCACCCACTCGATTTCCTGAAACAACAATAGCACCAATAACATTCTTTCGCATCTCGTCAACAATTAATCTTGTACCATTACACAATCCAGATGTTTGGTCAATGTTCCTCACTAACATAATTGGTACCCCTTTTTTTAAGACTATCTTGTGGTTTGGGATTCCCGAACATTTGATATCATTCAAAAACTCAACTGTTATCCAGTCGCCATCAATACCTACATCTGAATCTGCTTGGCATGACGAATCAGAACTCAAGTACACCATTTCATCTCCGGGAATGAGGGATAAGACAAATTCATTTACCATCTCTACAACTTCGAGCGTGGGTGCAAGTAGTGCCCTGTCCTCAAAAAAAGAATAACTTTTCATATTCTCCAATAAGTTCGGATAAGTAAAGTCCACTATACTTTTGAGGGGAGAACTGTTATCTAGAATAAAAAATTCTTGAGGAATTTCAACGTCAGCAGTTCCATCAATCACTTGTCCAAGCTTTCCATCTCCAACTTTGATTATCCAATCTGAAAAATCTTGTGTGTCTCTTTCTATGCAAGAGGATGTTGATGAATGCAATCTCATATTCTTCGTCAACTTAAAAACTCTACAATAAGACCACAAAGTTGAAGAATTAATGGTTGCACCTACAATTTCCTCTCTTGAAGCTCTGGGCAAAACAGGAAGAATTTGTCTAAAATCACCTCCGAGCACAACCGTTTTCCCTCCAAATGGTTCATTTATTGAGTTTGGATTAGCGAACTTCATTAGATCTCTCATCGTGCGATCCAAGGCCTCAAAAGCAAATCTATTCATCATACATGCCTCATCCCATATGATTAAACTTGCTTGTTGAATTAGTTCTGCTTTTGGGCTTCCTTGTTTGATGGCACACGTTGAGCACTCTTTTAGCGCCAAAGGAATTGAAAATCTTGAGTGTGCTGTCCTTCCCCCAGGCAAAAGCAATGCTGCAATCCCATTGGATGCGACATTCAAGATAACTTTACCACTTGATCTTAGAGAAGTAGACAATGATTTCCAAAGAAATGTTTTTCCAGTTCCACCGCAACCATACACAAAAAAGAATCCTCCTTTTCTAGCTGTCACAACTTCCATTATTTCATCATATATCTTCCGCTGATCTTCATTCATCGTAGATAAGTATCCTGTAAGATCAGATGACAACTTTTCTTTATCATAATTCAACTCCTCAACCAACAAATTGTTTTGAAATGTATTGAGTGGGCTGTCATCTGGAAACGGCATACAACTGAACTCCCTCAAAGACCGTCCATTTGAATTAAGCAACTTTTCAATCTCAATCAGACATAAATTCTTTAGGTCTTCTTGAGAAATGATAAGCTCTGAAAAAAGAATCAGAAATAATAGAACTTATTTAATTCTACAAAGTATTGAATAAAAATTGTAGGTTTCAAGACAATGCATTATGTAAGGATTAATATGTTAAAACTATTTCATGGAAAGAGAAATACCTTGATTTTGCAATAGTCTCCGTCGATCAAATAAAATTCCATCCACCAGGCGTTCCCATGATTTTTCCCAAACAATTTGAGGGCGACTCATGGTATTTGTCACTAATAACGTGACGAACAATTTTCTAAGCTGTTTCCCAGAACCTAACTCAGCAGCCTCTTTTATACCTTCAATAAATTCTTTATCATCAGCAAGTAACCCCAATGCATCGCATGCCTCCTCGAATGTGTTATACAGAACATTGTTAACTGTCTTCAAGCTTTCATAACTTGTACACCCCCGCTGGACAGTTAATAGTATTCTCAAGTAGTATAACTCTCCTGTTCCTGCAGGCATATATTGTAGGCGGCCTATTGATGGTCTCTGTTTCCTCGGATGCCATTCACGCTCCTTGCTGTTGAACACAAAATGTCCTGGAAATTCTGCATACGTTAGATTTTCCCCTGCTTTGTACTTTGAATTTGCAATCATCCAAGCCTCAAACATTGAAGGCTTGTAAAGATTTTGTCTGGCAACATCTTTTAACTTTTGTTGCTCCTTAAAAGTGACAAATTTCTGTCCTGGGAGATGGAAATTTAACCTCAATACTGCTGGCCATCTGTGATGTATATCAAAAGAGAGGATTCTCCAAGATGCTTCACATGCAGAGGCGTAACGACAATCATAGTATTTCTCTGTCTCATCACGCACCTCATTATGAGCATCGTCAGATTTAGATTGGGTAACTGCAACAGTTACTCTATCTGGACCCTTATTGACATATTTAAAGAGATATTTGATTGAATTAGATTTGTTCCAATATTCAATGTTGATGTGAGCTTGATACCTCATCAAGAGCAGTGGATTGTATGGCACAACAAATCGATTATCCAACTCGACATTTTTTCTTGTTGTGGTGATCCCCATGTTTCTTCTTCTATATACCGGATACCCATTCTCATCAAATGATGTCTTGTCAACAAACTTTTTCGGGAAATACTTTTTGCATTTTCCATCATCCATACATGGAGATCTAGGATCATTTACTCCACAGGGACCATGCATCATCAAGCGAGTTACAGATTCATACAACCTTGGGTACTTTTCTTTATCAGGCAACTCTGCACATATCACACGATCAATCAACTCTGGTGATTGAAGTTTATCTCTCTCGTGTAACCAAATTAAGATATGTGCATGAGGCAAACCTCTCTTTTGAAACTCAACTGTGTACAAACCTGCACACAATTATTCCAGTCAAATAACGATGCATAAAATAATAATGTTTAAAGTATATTAATTTTATTATTTAAATGAAAATAAGATACCAAACTATAGCATTACCTGCAATCACTTCACCAAATATTCGGCCTTTTTTTAGGTCCTTTTCCAAATGATCCAATTTCATTTTAAAAATCCTAGATTCAATATCGGGTCTGTCTTTAGCTCTACATTTTCTTACTGTCATATATCTTGCAATTTCTGGCCACTGGGGATTACATGTCATAGTAATGAACAAATCTGGATAACCAAGTCTTCTACAAATGGCCATAGCATCTTGACAGTTGTTAAACATATATCTCATTCCCCCAGTGAATGAAGATGGTAGAATAATTCGTTGGCCAACAGATGCCGATTGGGTATCACCTCTAATCACAGCTTCTTCTATGCCACTCATAATTGCTCCCCTTAATTGATCTTGGTTTAACTTTACCCAGTGGATTCTCTGTGCCTCAACGATCGTGTAAGCATCTACCAAAAATTGTAAGTACAATCTCCGTGCAAGCAACAAAATGCCACCATCATTTTCCCTTTCTTGTATACGATATGCAACAAATTCTCTCGCTGATATATTTGGACGCTTTACATTGTTTTGTAGGAAAAATAATTCTCTTATACGGATATTTTCATGATATCCGTCTTCCCCAAAAGGAAACAACAAAGGGTACTGAAGAGGTATGAACACCGGGTGTGTCTCATGGATTTGTTGCAAGAATCCATTTCTTTTTACGACGATGATGTCCCTTTCTTCATTTTTTGAATCAAAATCTCCAACTATCAGAGCTGCAACTTCGTCCGCTGTGGGGATATTATAATTTCTCGAGTCTCTAGATCTACTTCTCACAAGCCTCATAGACAAAGTAGATGTGGGCTCACTATGCACGAAATCTCTAGCTCTTCTGAAACTCTGTGCCAAAATATTATGTTCATCTATCATATTTTTCAAATCCTCGACTAAAGTTGTATCAATAGCCGAAGAATTATTCCGCCTTCTGCATTGAAAAAAATTATGTCATTATGATAATTATGTTCCATGAAAATATTTTGTCATGCACAAATAAAGAGTACATGCATTAAAGGGCAGCACATACTAAAATATTTGAAATACCTGAAATGAGCTATTCTATTTGATATCTCGTTCTGTGTATCATAAATATATAATTGAGTAAATCTTGGCCTTCCACCATCTTGTGGCAATAATGATGTTATGTGATGATGATTGTGACCACTAAGAGTAAACTGTGGAGCTGCTCGACCGTTGTTCTGAGATGTATCAATATTTCCATCCATATACGTGAATGAAAACATACTGTTGTACTTTCTTAAATTGTTCAAAAAATGGGAACTCCTAACGTCACTCCCATTAAATAAATTATAGAGCACATCTGGAGGTTTCTTTAGCAGAGGCAGTTCAACTTTTCCTTTCATACAACAAATCGAAAAGTCAGGTTTTTCTGATTCTCTACTTTTTTCAGCTCTTTCTCCATACCATAACAATGCTCCACAGAATTTACATTTAAATGTGGGATCTCCAAAATCAATTATATCTACACAGGAATAATAAAATATGATATAGAAAGTTGTTTATAAATATTTAGCATTTTACAAAAATTAAATGCGTTACATATTATGTAAACATACCTTTAATTTCAGCTTCTCCAAATGCAAGATTATCTAAAAACGGTTTTGCTGATGTATATTGAGTAGATGAACCTTCTTCAACACCAACATTTTTGTGTATTTAAAATACAAATATAGTTAATATTTAAATATATTTTTAATAGCAGATAGTTACCTAATGCACAAAGAAAATTTTTGAATGATTACCTTCTTCGAAAGTAATAGAACGTGTGATTGCAGATAGATCAATTCTCTTCTGTCTCTTAAACACTTGAAAGCGTGATGAAGTGGGTGTAGAATTATTCTCTGATTGAAGCACTGTATAGATCCTTTTTTAGGGAAAATGTACTAGAAATATTAAATCTTAATTATAATAAAAAAATTACCATTTGTCACATCACTTAGTACATTCTTTCTTGAACGGCTTCGATTATGCGAGCCTATGGCTGACGACGATGCTTCTCCATCTGTGAATGTAATCAAGCATAGAAAGAAAATACTACTTTTACGAATATTTGCTTTATGAAAAAGTAAATACTTTTTAATGCTTCTTTTAGGAATGTTTTATGGATATATTTCATAAGTTTTATATATGATAGATTAATGAAAAAAAATCTTTGGTACATAATGCCTATTTAAGTGTATTACTACCTTCGTCCTTGAGTATTTGTTAAGTTTTAACTTTTTTTAATCAATTTTTTTAACATTTGACCTCTAATTAAATAAAATATATGTTTTATATTACATACAAAAAGTAATATTTTGGAAATTCTTGATATAATAAATCTAATAATATTATTTTTTTTACCAATTTTTATTTTATTTTTTTACTACCTCTGAGATAAAGTTTATCAATTTTTTCTAAAAAAGTAAAAACTGGACTAATACTCGTGGACGGAGGGAGTAGAATGCAAAAAAAACCCCAAAAAAATCTGTCTATAAAAAAATTAAAAACTCTTGATTAAAATTTGGTTCCTAAATTACGTTGGATAATATTATCAACAACAACAACAACAATATTAATAATAATAATAATATCCATAATAATAATATTATTATTATTATTTATAAAATAAATGATGATTTATTGTTGTGTTTATCTAACAATACTCTACTGATTTTTTGTATATATTAAAATCAAAACATCAAGTGTAATTAAAAATATGCTTCTTTTTTAAAATTTCAACTTTCTATTTTAAAGCTTTTATTTTCCAATAAAGGGTTTGAAAAAATTGTCAGCCTTGAGTCACACAAAACGACTATGTTTAAGTAATAAGTTTATAATATGGTTATATATAGCTATTACAATGATAGTTGTGTGTACTTAAATTTACTATATATAATGCGCGTTCATCACTTAGTTATACACAACATTATTATAAATTGTTATAAATGCATGTACCAAATAAATCTATATTATTACTCACTAATAATTACATTCATCTTTAACATTGTATCCTTAAACAGTTATATGTTTTTTTGTAAAGAAAAATACATGGAAAACAAAATAAACAATTAATGTATACAATTCTATAATATGCATTAATTCTATGGAATTCTCCATCATTTATTGATATACTATCAATAGGACATTATTTCTGTAATAAGTAAATCATACAATATTTTTTTTCGCCAGAATGTCATCTCTTAATTAAAACTAAATATATAACCTAATTCACTGAAATAATAAATTTGCTATCCATAACAAAGGATCGGATTTCAGTATGAAGATTAGAAACAAATTGAATGTGACACATCGCATGGAGAAATTAAATTTAGAAAATTATTTTATTCTATTTAGTTATTCCCAAAATTTTATACACACATGCACTAGGATAATATTTTTTCATCAAATTTCTATAAAATCATATTTATAGAAAATAAAGCCTATAGAAAATATGAATTATATATAATAAATAAAGAAATATAATTAGTTAAAGGAATACCTTTATTCGATGGTTTTTTTTGTTGAAGCACTTCTTTTCTTCGCATTCTCGCCTCTTTTGCTAATATCAATCTTTCCTTACATTGGTTTTGCATTGTAGCTATTGAAGCGGGCGAGTAGTAAGAAATTTACAGCTGGATGAAAAATAACCACGAATCGTGTATTTAGATATAAAGTTCCCATTACATGTCTAAAATAAGTAGTTTTGTTCATAATTTGTAAGATTATTCTTAAATATGAATTCTATTAATAATAAGAGTTACTATGCAATAAATATATACTCCGTAGATTTGATGTATTCTTTAATAAGGTAAGTCGTGATATTAGAAGTAAAACATGAATATTCTCCACAAATATGGAAAGCATGAAAGATTATGGAGTAATTTATTTGCTTTTATGAAAATCTTGAAAATATCATTTACGTGAAAATATTTTTAGTTTTTAAAACTATTTATTGAAATAAAAAAGTACGGAGTATCATTTTATATGTTCATACATACATACGTATACTAAGAGACTTTGAAAAAAATACATACATACGTGTTAATACATACATACGTGTTAATGTCAGTTTGTATTTTGATTTGTGTTCATGAAAAAATATCTTTTTTATTGATTTGTCTCCTAAATACTATTTCCACTGTCCTTTTTTAAATTACCTGTTTGTCTTTTTTTCTTATCCCAAAATAAATTGTCTGTTAGTTGTTTTGTAAAATTTTAAAAATAAAATAGCTAAATTACCCTTTAAATAACTCACTTTTTTCACCTTATATTCTCATTCATCATCTCCTCTATTAAAAAGTAATGGCAATTTCGAAAAATCAACGTTATTTTTTATTTTCTTTAAATATGCCCAAAAGTCAAAATGATTAATTTAAATTGGAATGGAGGAAGTTTGTTATTGTGACACGAATAAATGAATAGGAAAAAAACATCATTTAGAAATTAAGAATAAATAATCTAGAAAACATATCTCTTAGAATATTTTGAATACTTCTAAATTTAATTTATTTGTTAGTATCATAAATTTATTACCTTTAAATTATGCCCAATTTTGTAAATAGTTAGTAGATTATATCTCAAGACACAAAGTTGTTTCATCAAATGAAAAAATATTTAAATTGAGTCATCATAAACAATTGAATTCTTTGATATTGTTTTAGAATGTTATAAGAATCAGACGCATTACACAACAATTAGTTCACAATAAATTTAGACACAATAACATATGACAACACTTAGGAAAAGATAATTTATTGTAGGTGTAATAAAATTCATTGTTCAAAACCAACAACATCATTCATGCAAATATTAAAATAAAACTTAAAGTATATAGTAATGAAATCCAACAATTAACTTAGAATACTCAAATGAAGAAATAACGACAATGATTAATTTTTTTCAATCTTAACACTCCTCATCTTGTTGACGGAATCATCTTCATCTCCAACATTATACAATTCCTCTTGCATTCTTTTCATGGGAGTAAGATTGATCATATCATCTCTAGGTTGTGTCAGATGACTATATTGAGATTCAACAAAGTCCACAATTAAATTCTGCAAGGAGAAAATCAAAGGGTTATACACTATAAATAGTTGGAAATTCAATGTATCACAATTGAATTTATAAAATTAAAGTTGAGAGAAACTGATTTTAAGGTTGCACCAGAAATTTAATGAATAAAAAATATTTAAATATTAATCTTATTCTATGTCTTGGATTTCAATATATACCTTTACGCAAGATGATGCATTGCCAACGGAAATGACTTCTGTGTTTGTCTTCCCATCAGTTGAATACCCGATAGTCTTATCCGTCTGGTATAAAGAAAACATAAATACATTACCAAACATAAATATTCCATCATTCAAAAAGTGGTAGAGAATGAGCTTGAAGTTATTGTTTTAATTCCAAACCTGAGGAGAGAAAAACGAAGAGTGCATCTCCATAAATTTTGAAATGATCCGATCATTAAAGCATATGTCAATCACATTGTAGAAAGGTTCAAAATCATTCATATTTGCAGTCTTGACTTCAACCTTGAAGATAAATGACTTTTCAAGTAGCATTTGTTTGAAAACATCTGGTTGTTCACATCCTACCAGCACGCCCTTCATACACAAATAGGAACATTACTCGGGGCAGCCATTCATTTTGTCAATAAGTGTCAAAGAAATTCACCAATTTTAAATACCTCTTAAGGTCTCTATACAAACTGCATTAATGAAATAAGTTTTTTTATACATACCTCACTTAATTTCAGCATCTCGGAGCAGGACTTGTGCAACAACAAACATCCAAGGCTCTCAAATATCACAAAAGTTGCACTATCTGATGCATCGTTCACTCTTGCCTTAATTCGATACCTGCATATATTCATTATATTAATATTTACCATTAGGTGTTATCATATGTTTTTATCGTTTGTTAAAATTCGAATATCAAAAGTATGTAGATAAGCACTGGAGATACTGTTTTTGGTTGTCTTACTCAAAACGTCTTAGTGTGATTAGTTTTCAAGGTGACATTGTTATACCAACACCAAACAAAAATCCAGCATTATAGTATTTTTTCTGCAAAATATAACTCAAAGAAGCTAGACACTGTAGGATTACATTATCATCAATTTCTCTATCTGCTTATCTTATTGTATGAAAAAATAAATAGTAATTGACCCACGTGTGAGAAAAAATAGTATCTGAACCAAATAACGTTGAGACTGACTCATTTAGTAATTGGAAAATTAAAATACTTTGTAACAATGCAATCCGTGTGAAAAGTCACGTCATAATATGCAGGATAAAAAGTAAAATTCATTTTTTTAATTCTCACGTACCGGAGAAACATCATCAATCAGACTATAAAAAACGTTATTATATGTTTGTTGATCATACACTACGAATAAAAAGTGTCATCAACCTTATTATATGTTTTGAGATCTTGTATTAAGGAATGACAGAAAACGACACAAAGTGTGATCAATGTACTTCTATATTAAGAAGGCTTTTCAAATGGTTATGAAATTGGTAGGTAGGATAAAAGCTGAAATCTTGGTAGAATTTTAAGAGTAATATTACCTTGGAATCACATTCACAACACATTTTTTACAGTCGCTGCAGTAGTAAAAGCCATTCCGTGGAATCACTTCCGATCCACACCTACACGTTGGTATGAACCAATCAGCTCCACCATCCACACCTTTGATGGTACCGTAGACTGCATACTCTCCATCCTAGTGCCAAAATAGGTAAATTATTAAATACAATGCCTTGGAAATGTCTTCGTGTGTATTAAAATGGTATAACTAACCTCGGTGCAATCCTTCAAAGACTCTATTGTTTTAGCAAGCGTTCTGTTTAAAAACTCCTCCTCAACGGAGTACACTGGTATAGCGCGATTCGCTGTAGCTTTTGAATTATTTGCATGAATAGATTCTAGGTATTTTTTCTTGATGCTATCATCGTGACATACTTTTGACACTCTAAAAGAGTGTTCATGTTGGCCGCGGTTCATGACCCTTACCTCAACTTTGAAAATATACGTCTTCCCAAGCAAGAGATCATCAAACTCTTTTGGATTTTCAAAACTTCCAGCCTGCAAGAAATTTATCCGTTACATTAGTTTACAAATAAGACAAACATTGTATTCAAAATAAAGTAAATTGAAGTATTATACATTTGTTTTTAACTATCATAAAAATTATGAATGTTTTACATTTATTTCATAAATTTAAGCACCATTTTTATCAGGAATTACAGCAGCATTTACTTTAAAAAATATAACCTTTTTTCACGTGGACGATCCGTGTGTACTTTATACATTATGGTCAAAATTTGTAGATAATAATTTCATGTGTGTTATCAGTAAACTGCCTATAGTATGAACATGCTAATTTCATACTTAAAAGCAACATTTTGTTAGTATGTGAAAAAAATAAAACTAAAGCTGTGTATGATGTAATAAAAATTAATAAACCAAGCATTCTGAAGCAAGAGTACATACCAAATCACTTTTTTCCATCAATTCTGCACAGGATATATTCAATATATTGGACGCCTCACGATCAAATAAAACAAATGTGGTTGTTCCAGAATCATCTTTAACAGACAGCTTGATAAGATATCTGAAGCAGAGAATAGTTTAAAAAATTCAAAGAGTTTTTAAGTAATCTCCTTCCATGCACATATGTAACAACTAAAAGAAAATCTTTGATTTAAAAAAAAAATTATACCTTCGGGGTGACCTTGAAAACACGATTTGAGCAGTGCACACAGTAGTACATTGCACCATCAGGTTTAACAGCTCTGTTACACTTACATGCTAAATACCACCAATCGCTCTCATTGTTTACCGCAACAATAGTCCCATACACCACATACGATCCATCCTTTTTATAGAAATTCATATATTAGGTCTCATGTTATTTCTCAATTAATAGTGCATATGTTAATATATTGAATCCAAAAAGCAAACCAATAATTAAAAGTCTCGAAAGTATGGATTGAATGGAAAAAAATATCAAATATACCTCATTAGACTCCTTAAGGTTAGCAATCACCCTTGTTTTGCTCATATCGAGGAAGTCATTTTGGTCTGAACTCGTAATGTTATCACATGATAACCTAACAGGCTGATGTTGAGAAGAGCTGCCAAGAGTCTTGCATGATGGTAACTATTCTATTAGTTTGCATGCGTCTCATCTACTCTTACTTATATCCAATTCAAAATCAGCGAGTAAAACAGATTAAATATGAGATGAACTGACCTCTGTCTGAAAGCAGTAACGACGTCTATTTCCGGATTCAACAGAAGACGTGTACCATACATTACATTTTGTAGAATATAATTTCCTAAAAGCATGCAAGTTGAATATAAGAAAATAGTTGTGTAATATATAATGAAGTGTAAAGAAATAAAATTGATTAACAATATTTTAAATGAAATAAAAGAACACAATAGTATTCAAGATATTAATACCTTGAAACATCTTGACCTTAGCATATTGAATGACAATCACCGCATGTTCCAATGGCGCGTGTCGAAAGAAGCTTTTAAGCACGTCAACATACTCACCAAATAAAGTAACATCCAACCTTTGTCTGGTATACCAAAGTTCAAAAGTTAGCATTAGATGTTAGTTAATTTAAAAACAACCACTTTTTACGAAACTAAAAATAACAACATTATACCCTTCGGCCTCCAACGTAATCACAATCATCTTTGTTCTTTTTGACTCCCTCACTATCTCCCTTTCCTTCCCAACAGCTGAAAGAATTCCCATAGTGTCTGCAATGTAATGATGATATTGAGAAGAACGAAGAGAAACATATTCCATCTAATCCACCTCTTTAACGGGTATGTAATTCAAATTAAAAAAAACTTTTAAGGCTCAAGTAAGAATTATTACCAACTAAATACGGATAGTTTGAATCTGCGTGCAATATATCACGGAATGCAACCAACTTAATTCCATAAACTGGTATGTTGTCACAACTGGTTTCTGTGACGGTGGTCCTTGATTGAAAATTTAGGCGAAACTCATGTCTTGTAGTGCGATAATATCCACTGCTATTGCCAACGCCAAAATAAGCAAAGACATATACCGAGCCTTCCTTTATTTTATTCTCAAAAGCTCCGACCAAACTCTTTCTTACAGTGGCATGGATAGTAGTTTCCTGCAAAATGTCAAGGAAACTTTAATACTCATAGGGACATGAGAGACTGCAATACTTAGGGGTTAAAGAAACTTCAACAGGTATCAACACTATCTGGCATTTTCAAATGTGATTTGAAACTGCCAAAACAAAACTGTAGAGACTTTGAAAAGTTTTTAGGCAATATAAAAAGTTGTTTTGTCTGATTTTTTTAAGCACTTGAGAAGCTTCAACATGAATAGACACTATAATAACCAAGAATATAAACTCAACAGACTTTTTTGGAAATATAAAATGTTGTTTTGTCTAATTTTTTTAGCACTGGAGAACTGTCCAATACACAGGGATTGGAGAAATTTCATCAGACTTTAAGAATCTAAACTAAATGTTAACCAATGTCCAATACTATTCTGTTTAACCAATGTTTAACCATAACTATCAAGTCTGTTTAACTAATGTTTAACAATAAATTTTGGGTATGTTTTACAAATACTTTAACCTAATTCCAAATTCTCCGGTTTTCAAGGGGAGAAAAAAATTTGTTTGATTTAACGATCTCACTGAACATTTCACTTTCAGTGAAATGGTAGATGAATTGGAACAAACCAATACTGCACTAAAATTATGAGTATCCTTCCCACAAAGCACAATTTAATTTTATAAACAAAAATGAAGTATACTATGCCATACTACTCATGCAATTTGCTTAAAAATACTGTTTTTTTCCTTTGAAGAGCTGAAAACAGAGCCAAGTTAGGGCTTGTTTTGTCAACATGGACGCAGTAATGTATGCCAAATTCGTATAATGGATGCAGCGATGTATGCAGTAATGTATGCCAAATTATTATAATGTAAGCAAAATTCGTATAAGAAGATGATTCTTACATGTTCATCCATGAATATCATCTCAATCGAATTAGTGACTTTGTCATCATTGTAATCTGGCATCTTATACAATCGAACCACACGAACTAACACTCTCCAGCATTCACTTGTTGGATTGATTTTCAGCAAATGGTGAATGGGTTTGGTAGACATGTCAAATATGCAAAGATTTTAGGTATGAACAGCCCTTATAACCAAGTTTGATGAAATGGCTAACGTAGAACTGATTTATATATGAACTAAATCGTAATAAAGAAATCCGTGAATAAGTAGAATTGGGGAAAAAATTAAGGAAACTTACAGTTCTTGGGGCGCCGATAAAATTCCGCTCATCACAATTTCATCCTAGAAGGAAACTGCATCCGTTGCCAAGGAGAATTTTTCCTTTCCAGATTTCGCTCAACTCCAAATCCAATTAGCAGAAATCAGCATCAACTCCAATTGATTGAGAATTACTGTAATTTCGTTCATTTGATCGGAATCTCCAGGATGCAAATTAGCAGAAATCTCGTATAATTGAATGCGAACCCTATTGTCTCGGTCGAAGGCGTTTTCCCCAGGCATCCGTTCATTTGATATGGAAATAGAGTTCTGGAATGTTGTTTTCCAAGATAAAATGAAATTGCATTTTACACTAAATCTGACATGGCAGCTGACCTGTTATATTTTTTGTCCAGTCAGCATGACAAATGTCAGCATTCTGGAAGGTGAACTCTCAAATATAATATATAAAGGATAGGAGTAGAAATATAAAATCCCCAAAATAGGAGTTTAGAAAATGGAGGCTATATGGTGAGCCTTTAAATGTACTGTCGCAGGAGAGATGAGGCCACTAAATTGATTCCCCTTTCTTTTACACTTTAGTTGATATCGGAACACAAAATAACAGAGCAAGGGGAAGATATCATACTCTGCAGTAGATATATAGCTACTTTTTAGGGTTTGTCCAGAGAAGGGGAAAACCACCCACCAATTACGTACACATCTATGGCACTTCACTGTATCCTTTCGACCATGGCCATTGACCGTATCCTTTCGCCAATGTCGGCACCCCTGCCACCCTCTGTTAGGGCCTCTTGCTGTCGTCATCATTGTGGCCCACTGCGTCTCTACCGCATGCCACTGTCACTTGAATATCTGCCGCTGGTTTACTCCGCCCACACCAGGATGATGTGTCACCCCGACAAAAATTCAACATTGTTGCCCTTTATTTTTCACCAACATCTACACCTCCGTCGCAGTGCCACATTAACAGCAACGAAGGTATAATCCCAAACATGGCCACATATAATGTCACATATGATAATGCATAATGCCACAGATTACCATATAATGTCACATATGGTAGTGCACGATGCCACAGATTACCAAATATACTGTCACTGTTGCTAATTCAAAACGTCAAACAAATGAATAATGTCAAACTCAACCACTGACCTGCAATAATACAACCGGTGACCATCACCCATCTCACGACTATCGTTATGGTAGCCGGATGACCAACCATCATTTACAATGGTTGGCCCTCATTTTCCGACATTGAATTGCCATCCGAAAGCCTCCAAACAAAGCTCAAGATAAATAAAAATTCAATTAAATATCAATAAGAACCCAAACATTTCTGAAATTTGTGATTTGAGAAAGGGAGATAGGGCGACATGGCAGATCTGTGTGCGGGGTGCACTACGAACTGAGATGTTGTAGGCGGTGGTGGCGGCGATGGTGCTGCATGAGCCGGCAATTGTTATGAATCGAGGAAGGGAATCGGCAAAAGGGGGATCAGCGGAAGGGATGAAGGGAATCGGCAGATTTTTTCCCCTTTCTCGATTGAGTCATGCGCGTGGGAATTAGCAGATTTTTTTCCTATTTAATTACTCCTATTTAGAGGAGTTTAAGTTTGAACTCCTACTTTAAGGATATAACATATGTTTTACTCCTATTTGGGGGGTTTTCTTCAATGTTAGATGAATGCTTCCTATAAATCAATTACTCTGTATTTGGCATGCTCGGATGGGTTGGCAACCAATTTTTTTGTTTTCACACCTCACGTACTTTTAAATACTTCGTTAATTGAAACATTTAAAATCTACAACAATATGAAGAGCATGTGTATGGTACAACCGGTTGTACCTAAAGATAGGTACAATCGGGTAGCACTCATTCTGAATAAAAGTATTACTCATTCTTGTATAAACATAAGTGTTAATTTTGAAATATGTAGTACTAATTCTGAAATAAGATAGTACTCATTTTGGAAAAATGTAGTACTCATTTTCACATGTTTTATATAATTATAGTATTAGTTTATAAATAATATGGTGTTCATTCTAAATAAAAGTAGTTCTCATTCTCAAATAACGTGGTGCTCATTCCCAAATAAAGTACCCCATAAAATATAATCGAATAGTCTAAATAATCCAAATACTCCAATCTAATTTACTGTACTCATCATCTTCATCGCATAGCCTCGCATAGCACAGAACATCCGCTACTATTCATCTATCTTTGCATCATCGCATCCCATCTTGCAGAGTTGCCGCAGCCACCACCTTCACCTGCCATCGCAGCCTCCTCTTCTTCCTCTTAAATCGCCGGATGCCATGCTCCCTGTCTCCCGCTTTTGTCTCTCCTTAGATCGATTGCCGGTCTCCGCCTTGTTCTTTCCTTCGATCTAATTGCCGGTTGTACCGGAAATACGGTACAACTGGATGTATGGTAAAATTTGTGCAATATGAAGAACATAAAATATATTTAAAAAATTAAAAATTTTGATAAACAAAAAAATTACTCCATCCGTCCTAAAACCATCTTCCCGTTTGTGTTTACGAGGTATGACCGACTTTATTTTCAATTCAATTTATTTGATTGTAGGTGTAAAATTAAAAAATAAAATTTACATATTTAAAAACTACATTAAAATTCTACCGAACGAGAGGTGACAAGACTATATTATTTTATCAAATAAATAGTAAAAAATAGGTAAAGAAAGTGATTTAAGTTTGACCGTGTGAATAGTAACTAGGAAGATAGCTTTAGGACAGAGGGAGTATGAAAGAAATATTTTATTGAACATGATACATCTAACAAAAAAGACCAAGAAAGTTACATTTATTGTGCTAGATGTATACAATTATGCTCTAGTCACTCTCTGTTCCATCTCGCCAATGTATCGGTTACGCATACATCTTCCAGAACGTAGAATCTCTTCCTCCGGCTTTATTGGCAGTTCGATACGAAAGTCACCAATATCTAAAGTGGATTGAAAATAACTGGTTGGATCAATCCACTATAACACCATAAATAACTGAACGGAGTATACAGGTGGGATGAGATTGTCAGCAACTTGACGCTTTGAGTGAAAAATAGCAAGAACATGAACATGCACATGGGACTGTATCGAAAGACCATCGGCCAGAATTGCTAACTCTATTCCCTAGATCCACCATGTAGTTGTAGATAGATGATGGATCTGTTCGAGAAGTATGGCTATCAACATTTGGTTGTTGCCGAAGTTTCCAACGGCCCACTTCTGTTTCGTTCCCTCATGACTTCGTAAGATGTTCATAATTTTTGAAGTGATATGAAATTTTTTTGTAGCCAATCAAGAGCACTCTTGTACCATTTTGCAAAAGATTCAACCATTTTGCTATAGGACATACACGAAATGGCAGTGACCGGTAACATCCGACAGCCTTTAAGCATATTGTTAAAACTTTCTGAACCATTGGTGGTCGAGATCCCACATCTCAAACCACCATCATAAGACAGAGCCCACGCTTTATGTGGAATATCATTCAAGTAGAGATATGTCTCTTCACTGGTGTTCTGTATTTCTCCCATATATTTGTGAAACTCTTGGGTATTAGGTGTGCTCCCAGCTGACCAGACCAGACATTTGAGATCCGAGTTACGGAATTTTGTCATGAAGTTGTTACAGATCGGACGTAGACAAAAGCACTTCATTATTCTCCCTATGTGAAGTTCAAGAAGATCCCTATGGGCGTTGAATGGATAACCCTTTGAACGAGCGACCTGAAAAACCACGCCAAGCTTTCATCACATGCTTCCCCATCAACCAGCGCATACGAAATAGGAAAAATCTCGCGATCTTCATTCATTGCTACCGCCAAGAGTAAATCACCTTTGTACTTTCCATACAAATGGGTACCATCTAGAGTAACCAGGGAAAACAGAATTGTAACTCTTCAATAGCAGCAGGAAATGCCAAAAACGCGTTTACCTCGGGCCATTATACCTATTTCTCTAAATGAGAAATGAAATACATGTACCTCGAGCCTCTAACGCTCCATCAAAGCAGTGATGAATCCATGATCTAATTTAACGGGATGACCTCAGTGCACTCCATAGAAGCCAACTCTATGTAGGTTAGTCATAACTCTCGGGTCTGTGAAATTTGTTGGGATATGCCCATCATAACGACACGGTTCTACTTTTGCATCAATATATGTCGGGTCATTCCAAAGACGGAGGGAGCATTGAGTCACTTGTAAATTTAATACTTCTGAACTTTTTGGTCCAGCGAGAGTTCTTTCCACTTCGTCCATTACACTAACACATAATAATTTATTGATTTGTTAAATGTTAAAAATTAATTTATTATAATTGTCCGTAATAAAGATGTTGAGTTATAGGTCAAATAATCAAAAAATATATTACTAACTATCCTTTTATTCTTTTTTATTTCATTGGAAATCAATTTTTTTCCCCTATGTTTTACTTCTATCGTGGGCAATTTTTGAAAATTAATTCAAGGCAAAAGTATAAAACAAATAATTACATACTCCCTTTGTCCCCCACAGAACTTTTCATTAGCCCTTTTTATTTGTCTCCTATAGATCTTCTCATTAACCCCTTTAATATTTAAAAATACCACAACTACACCCACTTACTTTATTTATTATACCTTACCTACCTCATTTAATATACTTCACCCATTATCATTAAGGGTATTTTAGTAAACTTTCACCTTTTCTCAAATTTTCTTAAAAACTAAAAAATGTCAAAATGAAAACATCTTAGGGGAACGAAGGGAGTATTTTGTAATTAAATTGCGAATGAGACAAAAATAATAAGACAAATAAAATATTACACACCTTGACAAATAATAAGAAAAATAAAATAAAAAGACAAAAATAATAAGACAAATAAAATAATAAGACAAATAAAATATCACAAAAATAATAAGACAAATAAAATTGAACTATTTTGCAGTGTTTGAACATTGAAATCCACTAGAAGAACATTTTTTTGGTTATACGGAGTATATAAAATTGAAGGGAGACGGAGTTGGAATTGAGTGCGGCCAATTAAATGCCTCCTGCAACACACAAATAAGGCTTTTCAAAAATCGGGATTTCAAATCCAGTTTACCATGGGCCCTCCGTTAGCGCATGCATATTAATATTCGTTACTACTTCTTTGTTAGATTTTTTGGTATTCAAAATCTCGTTCTTCACTTCTTCCCTGTCAGGAATTCAATGCTCCATCTAGAAATTTATTTTCAAATTTCTTCTCCCTGTGGGAAACTACCCATTATTGCTTATATAATTAATCTAATATGTGTGCCCTAGTATATGGCCTAGTAGGCTAGACTCGACTATAACGACTTGTCAGCCAATTAAGCGGGTTAGCCTGCATTGGCCATGGGGTGCGAAGATTTGAGGAGACGGGCACAATTGCTAGGGTTGAGTAGCTCGGGGAAGGGTTTTGGTAAGTTATCTTATTCAACCTAATCGACTCCCAAGAAAAGTGGATCGAGGTAAGGCCAAATACGGAACCCATGTAACCTTATAAATACTCTCCTTAATATTTTTTCATACTTCAGCAATTACATTGTCTCGATAGTTATTCTTCATATTGCGATTGACTGATATTTCTATGAGGAGTGGTCAGTTTATTACATGGGTTAAAAGTTTATCACAAGTGTTTTCTTTGGAAGAAGAACAAGGAATGTTATGCGCAAAGGAGAATTTACATATATAGTACAAAAAGATAGTGAGTTTCTCAAAAAGTACCATATGTTTTAATTTCTCTAACTAGTATCTAATTAGTACCACTTTTCAATATCCAATGCCACCACTGTTAATGTCCACCACCACCATTGTTCAATTTTCACTACCACCACTGTTCAATGTCCAATGCCACCACTATTCAATATCCACCGCCACCACTATTCAATGTCCACTGTCACCACTGTTCAATGTCCACCGTCATTGAAAATTATTCTTGATCAATGTCTATTATTAAGTACTATTTAGGGAATATAAAGTTTTAGGTACTACATTGGGAAAAGACATATTTTAGTATTATTTAGTGCAAATTTCGCATGTGCAAATCTACGGGTCGAGGAAAGATTGAGGCTGCTCAATATGCTGGAGGATCTAGAAGGTCTCACCCCCCAGAAGATGGCTGCAGTGTACTCCCCAACAGGTTGAGCTAGCTTGCGGAATGAGAGGTGCGGCCACCGGGGTTCGAATCCCACTATATGCAGCGAAATTATTTTGTTTTTTCTTTCATTACACAGTTGCCAGTTAAAAAAAACATCAGACATGCACATTACGGAAATTGCTGATATAATTCCCAAAAATATCCAAACTCTTCCTTAATCAATTTTTCTATTGGAACTCTTTGGGAATATATTTCTAAGCTATTTTGGAGTCTTTTTAGTTACTTTATCAAATTAAATTACTCCATATCAATCCAAACATCATCAAATATTCTTAAAATATTTTTAATGGATGTTGATGACATATTTGAAGACTTTTATACTTCTCTTGATTTTTATTTTTTGATATGATCGTGATTTTATGATGTTAGAATCCTCCAAAAATAATTTAAGTTATCATAATCAAGATGAGATAGTTTTTCTTGTTTCCTTGTTTGACTTATACCTATAAATACCACCCAAAGTTTTTCAATTTTCTCCATTCTTTCCTATCAACATTACAACAACTTTGTTCACATTTTTAGCCTATATAGCCACGAAAATTTTAATGTGGCTATATAGGGTTTGAATCCCAATCTATGCAGGGAAATTATTATTTTTCCTTTCATTACACAGCTGCCAGTTTAAAAAAAATAGCACACATGCACATTACGGAAATTGATGATATAATTCCCAAAAATATCTAAACTCTTCCCTAATCAATTTTTTATTGGAACTCTTTGGGAATCTATTTTTAAGCTATTTTTGAGTCTTTTTGAAGAGTTTTACACTTCTCTTGATTTTTATTTTTTGATTTGATTGATTTTATGATGTTAGAATCCTCCAAAAATAATTTAAGTTATCACAATCAAGATGAGATAATCTTTCATGTTTCCTTCTTTGACTTATACCTATAAATACCTCCCAAAGTTATTCATTTTTCTCCATTCTTTCCTATCAATATTGCAGCAACTTTCTTCACATTTTTAGCCTATATAGCCACAAAAATTTTAAGTTATTTTACTCCCAATACACTATCACACCTCTTCCCAAAAGACTAGAAGAAGTTAGAGCCAACAAGAGTTCCTTAAGAGCCCGTTTAAGGGAAGGAAACCCTTCTGAAAATTTTGCGTTTTCCTAAATCTTCTTCAAGTTATTGAGACACTTTTTGTTATTTTGTTGTTCTTCGGTAGAGCTCGGTAACACCTCTAAAGTCTCGGTTCCTTACTAGTCTTCATCAAATCTATTTCACCTTTTCTCTCGAACTCGAGGTATGCACAAAATCGTATTGCACGGACTTCCCGTTCAACTACTATATTTGTAAAAATCCTAAAAAAAACACTCTTTGTATGATATGAATTTATTTTTTAAAAAAATATACAAAGTAGTATTTTATTCTCAAACTAATATTTTTAATACTTTTAAAACTAAAGTTTTTAAAAGTGATTTATTATAAAATATTGATTTATAAAAATGACTTGATATATAGGGAATAATATTCAAACTTTTATATTATCATAAGTTTGAACAACTTGAGATCCTCGTAAACTTGTATTTCAATTCGGAGCAACGGTAGGAGACCCCTATCACCGCTCATCGTATACGTATACAGAATCAGCCAAGGTTGTAAGAATGATGCCCAAAAGGTAGTATTAATCAGAGCTACATTCGGAGACCCCGGGTGTATGTCGTTAAATTGAACATTTCATATCTCAGTAGTTTGATAAAATCTTTTATAAAGTTTTTATCTAACCTATATCTATACAATTTCATATATGGAAATTCATTCTGTAAAAGTAAGATATTGATTTTCGTAAAAATTATATTTTTACGAGATCTTCCCCTATAATATTTTGTACCACTTAGCAAATATGCTGAGCGTACATTATTTTTTGTTTTTACTGTGCGTACGTGATGTAACTGGAACAAGTGGAAGTGTAGGACATGGGAATTAAATCCGTTTAAATAAATACGGTTATGTGTTTATTTTATTTGCTTGAATAAAAAGTTTGTATTTTTTATGACATTATATTCAGAGACATAATGTATTTTAAACTCGTTTCCGCTGTTTTTAAGAAATATTTATATGATGTTTTTATAAGAAATTACTATATTTCCTCCTAACTCTCTAATTTGGAATAGTCCACGAGACTGTTCATGTTATGGTGTTACATTTTGGTATCAGAGCCAATGTTTTTAAAATGATCTTCCCACATGATATTTTAATAAATATAAGTATGTTTAAAAAAATCATATTTGCCAATTTTTTTTCTATATGTGTATATATTAGCACCCCACACAAAAAAATCTATTTTAGTGACAAATGGTTTTGAATGGTATATTTTAATACACATAAGAATGCGTGTTTCAAAAACAAAATGGAGTAGATTTTAGAGCAAACCATTTATATCATTCGTAAAAAAAACAAATGTATTATACTCTTTTACTTAATGTAAAAAAAAAGAAGAAAAAATAGCATTTTTAAGGTTTTGTTTATCGGAATATTGTTTCTAAAAAATATTTCTTTTATTGTTTAAGACCTTATTGATAGATGGCATTTTAAAACATTGTGTTCAAAAGTTTTAAAGGCTCAACTTCAAGAATTGTTGGACAAGGGATTCATAAAGCCAAGTGTATCACCCTGGGGAGCACCTGTATTATTTGTTAAAAACAAGGATGGCTCATTGTGATTATGTGTGGATTACCGACAACTCAACAAGTTAACTATTAAGAATCGGTACCCATTACCACGAATTGATGACTTGTTTGATCAGCTACGTGGAGCAAGTGTCTTCTCAAAGATTGATTTAAGGTCTGGATATCATCAACTTCTAGTTAAAGCTGATGACATTCCAAAAAATCGCCTTTAGGACTCGTTATGGACATTACGAGTTTACAGTGATGCCTTTTGGATTAACCAATGCACCTGCAGCTTTCATGGATCTAATGAATCGAATATTTTGTCTCTACCTAGATCAATTTGTTGTTGTCTTCATCGATGACATATTGGTTTACTCAAAAACTTCTAAAGAGCATGAAAAACACCTTAAGATTGTACTCCAGATTCTAAGGGAAAATCAATTATATGTGCGAATTTTGGTTGAAAGAAGTGGTTTTTTGCAATTCGTGTAGATCCAACAAATATTTTGGCAATTACTGAATGGAAAGCTCCGCGTAATGTTCGAGAAGTAAGAAGTTTTCTTGATTTAGCAGGTTACTATCGAAGGTTTGTCCCTGGCTTTTCAATAAAAGCATCGCCCTTGCACAAGTTGTTGAAGAAAAACCAAAGGTTCCAGTGGACAAATCATGTCAGAAAAGCTTCGAGGACTGAAGACTGCACTCACACAAGCTCCAGTTTTAGTTCTTCCTGAACTTGGAAAGGACTATGTCGTTTATAGTGATGCATCTCATAATAGACTGGGATGCGTGTTAATGTAAGAAGGAAAGGTAATAGCTTATGTTTCAAGGCAATTGAAAGAACATGAAAATAATTATCCTACACATGATTTGGAACTAGCGGCAGTGGTTTTTGCGTTAAAAATTTGGCGTCACTATCTATATGGCGAAAAGACATACATCTACACAGATCAAAAAGCCTGAAATACCTTCTCACACAAAAAGAACTCAATTTGAGACAACGAAGGTGGTTGGAATTATTCAAAGGCTATGATTGTGTCATTAACTATCCCCCCAGCAAGGCTAATGTTGTGGCTGATGCCTTAAGCAGAAAGACATTGGCAGAACTTCATGTTCAATCAACATTAGAAACCGGAGCTCTTATACTATCAGTCAAGATTAGTTGTACCCGAAGGTGACATTCGGATGAAAATTATGCAAGGAGCACACAATATTACTTACACTATGCATCCTGGTAGTACAAAAATGTACCAAGACTTGAAACAACAGTACTGGTGGCAAGGCATGAAGCGTGACATCACAGAGTATACAATGAAATGTTTAACTTGTCAACAAGTTAAGGCCGAACATCAAGTCCCATCAGGATTACTACAACCTATATCACTATTCTTGAATGGAAATGGGACCGTATAACGATGGACTTCGTCATTGGGCTACCTCAAACTCTAAAGAAGAATGATTCCGTTTGGGTAATCGTGAATTGACTCACAAAATCGGCTCAGTTTTTACCTATTCAAAGGGATTTTTCATTACAAAGACTGGCTGAACTTTACATTCAGGAAGTTGTACGACTTCATGGAATACCCCTCCCTATCATTTCCGATAGAGACCCAAGGTTCACATCCCAATTTTGGCAAGAATTTTAAAAGGCTTTGGGAACTAAGTTACACCTCTGTACGACTTTCCATCCTCAAACAGATGGAAAATTAGAGCGAGTAATACAGATTCTTGAAGACATGAAGAGGTATTGTGTCATCGACTTTGGAGGAAAAGTGGGAAAAGGATTTAACTCTAATGGAGTTTGCATACAATAACAGTTATCAATCTAGCATTCAAATGGCACATGTAGGATCGATTTCTAAAACTTCCCAGTGGGTCACCCATCCTGGGACTACTCCCATTTTAGCACACTTAACTACAGAGTTCTGAAATTAAAAAGGTTCCAAATGCTTCCTAAAACCAATTGCTGATAGGAAGGTGGACACTTTATATTTAACCACATCCCTCTGTAGCCCCAAGCCGAGGTAGATTCGTATAGGGCACCCCCTACAGTTCACTACGGCAGTGCGGAGCCCCACTGAGCGGTGGATGGACAGGAGGGGCTTCGCAAGATACACGACTCATGTACCTCGTCAGGTTGGGCTGTCAATACCCGATTCCGTGACAAGCACAGTAGTGAATCCATAAGGGTGATCGATGGTCCCCCATTAGACCAACAACACCATACGAAGCACTATATGGATAGAGGTGCAGAACTCTTGTATGCTGGACAGAATTGAGTGAGCGTAAATTGATTGGACCTGAAATAGTTTGAGACACTGAAGACAAGGTAAAGACTATTCAAGACAAACTCAAAGCCGCATCTGATCGTCAAAAATCCTATGCTGATCTCAAATGCAAAGACATGGAGTACAAAGTCGGAGAAATTTTTTTTCTCAAAGTATCACCATGGAAACATGTCTTACGATTTTAGAAGAATGGAAAATAAAGTCCAAGATACATTTGTCCATACGAAGTCATTGAACGTATTGGACCAATGGCCTATCATCTCGCATTACCAAATGAGCTCAACAAGATACACGACGTTTTCCACGTATCAATGTTGAGAAGGTATCAAGCAGATTCCACACATATACTACAGACAGGAACGGTAACCTTGGATGAAAACTTAACTTACAAAGAAGAACCTGTTCAAATTCTTGACCGAGAAACCCGTCAACTCAGAAGCAAGAAAATACCACTTGTCAAGGTTCTTAGGAGGAATCATACCACAGAAGAAGCAACTTGGGAGACGGAAGAATCAATGCGACAACAGTACCCATATTTATTTGATTCTATGACAGGTAAATTTTGAGGAAAAAATTTCTTTAAGGGGGAAGAATTGTAACATTCTTAAATAGGGCCTAGAAAGATTTAGTTAAAAATAATAAAAAAAGAAAGAAATTTAATTTAAATAAATTAATTTGATAATCTAAAAATAGTAAAATATATTTAGAATCAAAGTTAAAAAAATTTATTGTTATAAAAATGGTTTAGGAATATTAGTTGAAATAGGATCCAACTTAATTTAATGGTTTAGGAATATTAGTTGAAATATGGAATTAGTACATTAAAAATCACTAATGATTAATGAGAAGTCGTATAGCAAAGCGGAAGTTCATTTGGAATGAGAGGTACAACTACCAGGGTTTGAATCCCACTCTATGCAACAAAATTATTATTTTTTCCTTTCATTACACAGCCGCCAGTTAAAAAAACAGCAGACGTGCACATTACGAAAATTGCAGATATAATTCCCAAAAATATCCAAACGCTTCCCAAATCAATTTTTTATTGGAACTCTTTGGGAATCTATTTCTAAGCTATTTTGGAGTCTTTTTAGTTACTTTATCACATTAAATTACCCAAAACATCATCAAATATTTTTAAAATATTTTTAATAGATGACATATTTGAAGAGTTTTACACTTCTCTTGATTTTTATTTTTTGATATCATCCTGATTTTATGATGTTAGAATCCTCCAAAAATAACTTAAGTTATGATAATTAAGATGAGATAATCTTTCTTATTTCCTTCTCTGACTTATACCTATAAATACAACTGAAAGTTATTCATATTTCTCCATTCTTTCCTATCAATATTGCAGCAACTTTCTTCACATTTTTAGCCTATATAGCCACGAAAGTTTTAAATTATTTTTACTCCCAATACACTACCAAACCTCTTCCCAAAAGACTAGAAGAAGTTAGAGCCAACAAGAGTTATTGAGACACTTTTGCTTTAGAGCCCGTTTAAGGTAAGGAAACCCTTCCGAAAATTTTGCATTTTCCTAAATGTTCTTCAAGTTATTGAGACACTTTTTGCTATTTTGTTGTTCTTCGGTAGAGCTCTTAACACCTCTAGAGTCTCGGTTCCTTACTATTCTTCATCAACTCTATTTCACCATTTCTCTCGAACTCAAGGTATGTACAAAATCGTATTGCACAAACTTCCCGTTCAACTACTATATTTGTAAAAATCCCTTAAAAAACACTCTTTGTATGATATTTAGGGGGTGTTTGTTTTTTCTGCAGGAAAAGGTCTGCAGTCTGCGGACCACTACTGTAGACATCTGCAGGAGAAGTGGTGGACTGAAGGTCTGCGGTCTGCAAGAAGAAGATTGTTTGTTTTTTAATGTCTGTAGATTGTTATAT
>OOIL02006840.1:245139-275337 GCA_900332095.2 Cuscuta campestris | reverse complement strand
GGTAGTGGTGGACGGTGGCGGTGGACGGTTGTGGTGGTGAAGAGAAGTAGAAAAAAAAGGAGAAGATGTTAGAAGATGTTAGAAGACATTGGTTAATGTCTTCTCCAAGAAGATGCCAGGAAGACCTTTTTGAGTGAAATGTCTTCCAAAAAACAAACAATCTGCAGAGCCCATCATCTGCGCGCGTCTGCGCGGCGCAGACAAAAGACGCCAGAAGATCTTCTGGCAGAAAAACAAACACCCCCTTAGTTATTTTTTTAAAGTAGTATTTTATTCTCAAATTGATATTTTTAATACTTTTAAAACTAAAGTTTTTAAAAGTGATTTATTATAAAATATTGATTTATAAAAATGACTTGATATATAGGGAATGATATTCAAACTTTTATATTATCATAAGTTTGAACGACGTGTGATCCTTGTAAACTTGTATTTCGGAGCAACGGTCAGAGACTCCTATCACCGCTCATCGTATACGTATACAGAACCATCGGCCAAGGTTGCGAGAATGATGCCAAAAAGGCAGTATTTCTCAGGGCTACATTCGGAGACCCCGGGTGTATGTCGTTAAATTGAATATTTCGTATCTCAGTAGTTTGATAAAGTCTTTTATAAATTTTTTATCTAACCTATATCTATGTAGTTTCATATATGGAAATTCATTCTTTAAAAGTAAGATATTGATTTTCGTAAAAATTATATTTTTACGAGACTCAGTCCTATATTGTTTTGTACCACTCAGCAAATATGCTGAGCGTACAGTGTTTTTAGTTTTTACTGTGCGTAGGTGATATAGCTGGAACAAGTAGAAGTGCAGGACATGGCAATTAAATCCGTTTAAATAAATATGGTTATGTGTTTATTTTATTTGCTTGAATAAAAAGTTTGTATTATTTTTATGACGTTATGCTCAGAAACATATTGTATTTTAAACTCATTTTCGCTGTTTTTAATAAATATTTATATGATGTTTTTATAAGAAATTACTATATTTCCTCCCAACTCTCTAATTTGGAATAGTCCACAAAACTATTCAAGTTAGGGTGTTACAGCGTAACCCCGCCCCTACAATATTTCTCGGAACCTACCCACCCCCACCCCATACGGCCCAACCCACCCAGCCGTCGTAAGCCCTCAGCCCACGGCCCAAACCTCACCCCCTCCTCCAGTAACCCACGGCCCACCTTGAAACCTCTCAACTGTACCTTAGCTTCAAGCCCCGCCCACACCCCACGCCACAGCCCACCCCCCACTCAAAACACTCACTCGATGGTTACTCGCTCCAAAGACACAATATCCCGGCCCAAGTACATCCTCAATCTCAACACCACGGCCCAAATATCCCGAGTACCCCCTACCTATCGTAGTGTTCTTAAGGACCAAAACTGGTATGATGCTCTGTGTGATGAATTTAATGCTTTGATTAAAAATGATGCATGGGAATTAATACCCTCCTCCCCAACTCAAAATGTTATTTCTGAAAAATGGCTCTTCCGCCACAAATTTGGCCCTACACGTGAACTGTCCAGGTATGAAGCACGGTGGGTGGTCCGTGGATTCAATCAATGCTTTGGAATTGACTATGAAGAGACTTTTAGCCCAATTGTCAAACCAGCAACTATCCGTGTTTTTCTTACCCTTTTTCTTGCCCGTGGATGGCCGATTCACCAGCTGGATGTCAAGAATGCTTTTCTTCACGACACACTTTAGGAGATGGTCTATGCCAGTCAACCATCTGATTTCCAGGATTCGCCGCGACCCCATTATATCTACAGGTTAAAAAGAAGGCTTTATATGGACTTAAGGAAGCTCCCCGATCCTAGTATCACCGATTTGCTCACTTTCTTCATACATTAAGGTTAGACGGCTGTACGAGTGACACATCTCCCTTTGTTTACACTCGTGGGGACGACATGGCTTATTTGCTACTCTATGTGGATGAAATTGTCCTTACTGGTCTTCACCTCTGCTTCACCGGACCACTCAACAACTTAAAGGGGAATTTGTTATGACAGATATGGGTGATCTCCACTTTTTATTTGGGATCAATGTCAAGCGCACGGTAAAAGGAATCTTCCTTCACCAGACTCAGTTTGCTCACGAGATTTTGGAACGGGCTAACATGCTCAATTGCAAGCCTATTTCCACCCCTGTTGACACGAAGGCAAACTTGGCATTCTCTTCTTGCACTCTCCTGTCAGATCCCACGATGTACAGGTCCATTGTCGGTGCACTGTAATACCTCACTTTTACTCACCTTGATCTTACATACGCCTTACAACATCTATATCTTTACCTTCATGCTCCTCGTAGTACTCATCTCACTGCCATGAAGCGTGTCCTACAGTTTCTTCATGGTACTTCTACTCATGGGATTTCTCTTTATTGCACCCACGACACTGACTCCCTAGAGGTCTACTCTAATGCTGATTGGGCAAAGTGTCTTTCTTGGAGATAATCTCATCCCTTGGTCCTCCAAGTGACAAGCCACTGCATCCCGCTCGAGTGCTGAGGCTGAGTACCAGGCTATTTCCAATGTCATCGCCGAGGCAAGTTGGATCCGAAATCTCTTTGAGCTACAACAGTATCTATGCCGGACCACACTTTTCTTCTGCGACAATATCAGTGCCGTGTATTTGTGATCTAATCCTGTTCAACATCAGCACACCAAACACGTAGAAGTTGACATCCATTTTGTTCGAGATAATATTGCTTTGGGCAAGTCCGTGTCCTTCATGTCCCTTCATCCTCCAGTATGCAGACATCTTCACCAAAGGGATCCTCTAACTTCTCTTATCTGATTTCAGGCACAGTCTTGGCATTCGTCCTTTGCCAGTCACGTAGCTAGGAGCATGTTAAATATATTTAGTATATTTTTATTTATATATTTGTATATGGTAGTAACCTTTTGTATAGGGTTTCCTTATTCCTATTCCTACCATAGTTAGGACTCTTGTTGTATATATATGGGGCTTGGCTCCTCTTGTTTAATATAGTAAATAATTATTCTTCAAAAATTACCCTTTGATCTATTTTGCTCCATCCATTCTAAAACGTTATTCCCGTTTATGTTTACGAGGTTTAACCGACTTTATTTTCAATTCAATTTATTTGATTGTAAGTGTAAATTTAAAAAATAAAATTTATATATTTATAACTACATAAAATATTCTATTAGATAAGAGGTAACAAGACTATTTTACTTTATCAAATAAAAAACAAAAATAAGTAAAAAAAGTAATTAAAATTTGACTTTATAAATAATAACTAGAAAAAATGTTTTAGAATAGAGAGAGTATGATTTTTACTAGAGCTGGCAAATCGGTCAGTCAGGTTGGGTTCGGGTTCGGTTAATTCAAGTTCAGGTTATTTCGGGTTCGGGTCAATTCGGGTTTGGGTTGAGAACTGTATGTTCATGACCCAGTATCGTCGGATTCGGGTCGACCCAACGGGTTATGACTTTGGCTTTTAAAATTTTTAAGTTCACATTAACACTTACATTTTCTATTAAATAAATTTAAAATATCAAAAAAGTTGTATTAAATCTATAAATTAATTTTATTTTAAACTCTGAAGTAATTTTTAGATATATAAATCAATATAAGAAATTTAAAAATGCTTAAGTTTTGGAAAAAGTAAGATAATTATGCAATATCATTAAAATTTTGTGTGAAAATTTCAATTTGTACACTAAAAACGAGTAGTAAAGTGTATGATTTTGAAAAATTTTTACTTTAGCGGGTCGGTCAGGTCGGGTTCGGGTTCGGTCGGGTTTGACCTATTTTTAGTGGGTCATTTCGGGTTTGGTCAACTTCGGGTTCGGTCATCAAAACCTTTGTTCAAAACCCAGTGTTTTCAAGTCGGGTTTCGAGTCAAAAACAGGTCGGGTCATTTTTTGCCAGGTCTAATTTTTACTCATGGACTAACTCTAGAGCTGGCAAATCGGTCGGTCAGGTCAGGTTCGGGTTCGGTCACTTCAAGTTCGGGTTATTTCGGGTTCGGGTCTATTCGCGTTCGGGTTGAGAACTGTATGTTCATGACTAGTGTCATCGGGTTCGGGTCGACCCAACGGGTTATGACTTTGGTTTTTTAAATTTTTAAATTCACATTAACACTTACTTTTTCTATTAAATAAATTTAAAATATCAAAAAAAAGTATTAAATTTATACAATTATTTTATTTTAAACTTTGAAGTAATTTTTAGATATATAAATCAATATAAGGAATTTAAAAATGCTTAAGATTTGGAAAAATGTACGATAATTATGCAATATCATTAAAATTTTGTTTGAAAATATAAATTTACATACTAAAAATGAGTAGTAAAATGTATAATTTTGAAAAATTCTTACTTTAGCGGGTCGGTCAGGTCGGGTTCGGGTTCGGTCGAGTTTGACCCATTTTTAGCGGGTCATTTCGGGTTCGGTCATCAAAACCTTTGTTCAAAACCCCGTGTTTTCAGATCGGGTTTCGGGTCGAAATCAGATCGGGTCATTTTTTGCTAGGTCTAACTAACTCCTAGCTGTGGGGGACTCGTGGGTGGGTTCCCCTTCTTTTTGTTGCAAAAAAGTAAAGCTAAAAATGTCATCAGCAAAACCCCAGCGCTGCCGGCTTTGTCTATCTTCAACACCCACCCACACGTATCTATACATATATACAGAAGATGTAATACACTATATACAACTTTGATGCGACGGATGGAGAAGAGGGAGAATATGGCGGAGGAGGGTGATGCATCGAAGCCATGGGGAAATGAAGAAGATGAATCGGGAACGAGCAATAAGAACGAGCAGGAGAACATTAATAGTAGCAAAGGTAAATTAGGAATTTGTTTGGCGACGGCGTCGTCGATGTTTCCCGGTTTCAGATTTTCTCCGACGGACGAGGAGTTGATTTCGTATTACCTGAAGAAGAAATTGGAAGGGAGTGACGAGTGCGTGGAGCTCATCTCGGAGGTTGAGATTTGGAGGCATGAGCCTTGGGACTTACCAGGTCCTACTACTCTCTCTATCTCATCTTTACATACTTCATTCCAAATTTGAGTTGATGATTTTCATTATTATTTTGTGTAGTTTAAGATATTGAAAGTGCTTTCAAAATTCAAATGTTAAAGACTTCATTAAGGTTTAATAAGTGTGTTTTCTGATTTTTGTTAGTTCAAAGTTTGTTTGTGGAAAGTTCATTCAATAAAAGTTAGTTGGGTAAAATTAAGCTGTTCGAGATTACAGGAATTACTTCAAATTAGACTCATAAGTCTGTATGATGACTAAATTGAATTTTTGGATTTCTACTCGTATTTGAGTTCAAAATATATGTTCATTGTTCTCGAAAGGGTTGAATGGTTCTAAATATTTTCATTTTCTCGATCAGCTAATCTAGTACTTCTTCTTTCTCTAAAAGATCTTCCTTCTTTGACTTTATTGATCAACTGTCTACTCAAGTTGACCATTAATAAATATAATTTTAAAAAAAGTAATGTTACAAAAATTTGTTATATCAAAACTATACCTTAAAATAAACACAATCATATAAAATTTATATGATCACTAAATATACATTATTCACAATTTATAGTCAAAGTTTGTAAAATTTGACAAGAAATGTCAAAGAACAAAGATCTTTTAGGGACGGAGGGAGTGGTATGGATTTGATGCCACACTTGGTATGACTAATTAATATTAGTATTGTGTCAAATAATTTGCAATGTCAGAAAAAGTTGTAAGCTTTATGGGTGCTAAGATTCTGTGCTGATCTTGATATGGTATAGATATTCAATGATGTATGTTAGTTTCTGTTTGAAAGCAGCCAAGTCTGTGGTGCAATCAGATAATGAGTGGTTCTTCTTTTCGCCTCGTGGAAGGAAGTACCCAAATGGATCGCAGAGTAAGAGGGCTACTGAATCTGGGTATTGGAAGGCCACTGGGAAAAACCGAAATGTAAAGTCGGGTTCAAATGTGATTGGCACAAAAAGGACACTGGTCTTCCACACTGGTCGTGCGCCCGAAGGTCAGAGGACAGAGTGGATCATGCATGAGTATTGCAGTTGTGAAAAAGCACCTCAGGTAAATTTTGCTCGTACACACATCACATATTCTACGTTTGTATTCCAACTTTGAGTTTCTTGTTGGAAGGGAGATCTATTCCTTGATGCATCTATATTTGCCCCCTAAGCTTTATGTCTATTCATTGCGGTCAAGTGAATCGTCCTACGGTCTTACTACTAGACCATTGTAGCTTGGCAGAAATCATGCATGTCTTTCTTTTTAAATCCACAGGAGTCTATGGTCGTCTGCAGGCTCAGAAAGAACAAGGAATTCCATACGAATGATGCCCCAAAGAAATCAAGGAATCAATCTACTGCTGATAATATTAATAATAATGCGTATTCTGAACTAGAAAATGCTGAGAGTGTGAGAGAACCATGCACAGGGGACAGCTGCTCAAACCCATGTATTACTAGTATCAATTCTCATTTAGTTGAGCAAATTGACTCTGGATTTGATTATGATCAGACCATTGACATCCCTTCTTCCAATCACTTGAAGGTTTTACTTTCGTTCCCCTACTTTTTTTGGCAGAACTGTTTATGTACATTGTTTTTGGATTTTTTGTTCAAACTGAATAAATTCATTTTTGGTCTTTGTTCAATCTCATTCTATTTATCTATTACTATTACTCCAAAATATAGAGACTAAGTTAGAAGTCTAAATACAAGTAAATGTTAAATACTTTCATCATTTTTCAATTTCGTTCGCATTCCTAGGATAAAACCCAACATTAAAAAAAATTTACTTTTCTTATTTGTTTTCTTTACATTCCCCATCATTTTCCCCATTCCAATTTTCAAAAGTCATGCTTTCTTTATTTGAAAAAAAAGGCTTTGCGTGGAAGTGCCTTTTGGTGTTTCTGATATGTTCATACACATGAATTCCAGGACCCTGGCAACGAAGAGGAAGACTGTTTTGTGGATATAATGAGAGATGACATAATAAAGCTAGACGATTCCTTTAACAGACCCCTAGATTCTCTGTCAGCGAACAACAAGAAGCTCGGACCAAATATAAACCCAAAGCAACCTGCTCAAGCTTTATCGCGGCATGTGCTTCCATCCCAAGGCACTGCAAATCGGAGACTAAGACTACGAAGGGAAAGCGTAGCATTCTTTGAGGCATCATATCGACTTAAGAACAATAAAACCCATGCCAAGGAGTTCTCCAGATCAAATAACAAGCAATCTTTAATATGGGTGGTTAGCGCGAGGCTGAAAAGATTGTCCATTTATGCCCTTCTATTAAGTCTTTTAGTAGTGATTCTGTTTCTTTCTTCTTTACAAGGATCCCACCTTGTAAAATGGGTTAGAGGCTCTCTTCTTTGAAATGGACATGACTTTTTAGTACCAGACTAGAATGTCACCACTAATCAAGGTTTGGTAGATTTGAGGAAAATGTCGACTCTTGTAAGATTGACCAGTAGGTAACCATAAAGCTCTTTGTTTGGGCATTTGGTGTATCTCAACCCTTCTGAGTATGGGTCCCACATCTTGAGTGGTAGGACCCACTTCTTTTCATGGTTCGAACTGAGGAGTTGGATTTACATGTTAGACAAAAAAAAGATTAAATATATGAATGAAATGAATGTACTGTGTTGTGTGTGGCACATGTGGATATTTGTCTTATTATGGTAGGGCCCTTTGATGCTTTATCTGATTATCAGCCATAGAAAAAAATGTGTACATTACTTTCTTTTGTGTACCTATTTTCAAAGGTTAAAAGCTACAGGCAACTGGATAGATGATATCAATAAAGCAGTGAGCAGGAATTCAATTTTTGTGAGTTTTAAAGTGGTGTTTGGCCATTACAAGATACTAATGACAAAGACTTTGCTTATTTCTACTGCTGCTAAGAGGTATGTATAATTCTGACTCTCTTTTTTTCTTATTGCTCATTAGGGTGCATTATTTTTCTTGCTCATAGTTGGAGAAATTGCCCCCCACTCAATATATGACTTTTCATCCCTCCCCGGATGCAAAATCGAAAAAAAAAAACGTAGGGAGCAAAATTGATGTCACCTTCAGAAGACACTGTGAAATGCCACATTATAATTCTGGTTTATGTTTCATTTTTTTTGGTGTTCTCCTGATTCAATTTCCATACTGTGGAGCTTCATATGCCACACTTAGTATTTTTTTGTTGGGTTCAGGCGATGATCACTGGTGGTGCTGGTGGCATTGGATCCATGACAGCAAAGCTATTCTGTCAAAATGGTGCCAGAGTACTCATAGCCGACACCAGAGTTGATCAAAGCCTATCCATCTGCAAAGATTTAGGCCCTGAAAATGCCCACTTTGTTCGCTGCGATGTCACAAACGAATCAGATGTCCAGAATGCCGTCCAGACAGCTGTCTCTGCACACGGAAAGCTTGACATAATGGTCAACAATGCCGGAATCATGGGAACAGCCAATGCACCAGACATTCTCGATGGTGATGCATCCGATTTCGCCAATGTCTTCCGTGTCAATGTTGTGGCCGCATTTCTGGGAACCAAACACGCGGCTCGTGTGATGGGACCCGCCCGAAGCGGGAGCATAATAAACATGGCTAGCATCTGCAGTATCATCGGCGGGGTGGGTCCGCACGCATATACCTGCTCAAAACACGCTGTTCTTGGCCTGACTAGGAACACTGCTATTGACTTGGGACGATATGGGATCCGAGTGAATTGTGTTTCCCCTTATGCAGTCCCGACAAACATGTCCAGGGCATATTTGGGTTTTGCAGAGGATGAGAGGTTCGAGGTTCATTGGAACCTTAAAGGTGTTGGCTTGATGGTGGAGGATGTCGCAGAGGCTGTTGTTTATCTAGCAAGTGATGCGTCTAAGTATGTGAGCGGCCATAATCTTGTTTTGGATGGAGGCTTTACTGCTTCTAATTTAGCTTTGAATATCTTCAACCCTTAGACATATTATGTGCCACTTCTTAAACTTTGATCCACCTATTTCTAGGGCCGGAAATCTACAAAGCTGCTCTTGAATTGGCTCGTCTATTGATATTAAGAGCATGAACAATGGCAAGTTAAAAATAAGATGCCACACGCTAACATGACTTTTTTTAACAAGTAATCCAGTCATACAAGGGAGTGGAGTGGAACGTTGTGCAGTGGCAAGTCATTGCGTTTGTTCTTTTGTAATTTACTTTCTTTATTAAAAATTGTTTTAGTCATATTTTTATTAAAAAAAACAATTTTACTACTTTTCTAAATTCAATACGAACTATGAAATATCTAAATTCATACTCTGTAATTATTGAATTTAATAATTCTAAAATCCTAATTAAAGAAAATAAAAATAAATAATCAAAGAAATCACTCCCTTTACACTAATCAATAAATTAATCCATGTTTGGTTCACCCCCAATATAGGGTCCAAGCTTTGCCATCCACCAATTTCGCCACAAAACTTGTCGTGTATGAAGAGGAAGCCAACAGTGTATTTTCACCGGACATAGGGTTTAAACCCTAGTCGGCGCCTCATATCCTTGTCTTCCAGATCTTGCTCTCTCCAAGCTCATCTAAAAAAAATCCTCCCTTCTAAAAAAACGAGAAACAAAAATAAAAAAAATCCAAAAGAATGGAACGGTGATGGAACGGGGAGTGGGGTGGAACGCCTGGGAACTGCCTCGCACCATGCTACCACAGGCTGATGTGGCAAGGCATGACAGTGTTTTGGAATGCCATTGTGGGTGCTCTAATGACTCTTTAAACGAGGTTCAATTTCAGCTATATCAATGTTTTAATTTTAAATAACACCCAATTGAATATGGAATAAATAAATTGAAGAAGTTTAAAGACTAGTGCATCACCCGTGTGATGCACGGAAATAAAACAGTTATCATAATTGCGAAAAACATTTTATATTTTAAATTACTGGATATTAATTTATAAATAGTAGATATGTACACACTTCCATTTATAAATTTATTATTCATTTAATTTTAAATAGGCATACAAAACATAAAAGAGTGAGTTTTAGAGCGTACTACATTCAATAGATAATATGAGAATGAGTAAACTGTGCACATTAAGATCAATCAAATATTTTAAAAAACCTTCTTATAAACTACATTTGTTGTAGCGTTGGCTCGAGTATTTTCAGAATTATATATTATTATTTTTAAACTCGCACAGGAGCATACCCTAGACATTGCCACATACAGGTGTCCGTGATTGAAAATAAGTCCCTGACAGTTGTCCACATAAGTACATGCCAACATGAGAGAGATTGTCCCTGACTTTTGTTTATGGTCATTGCATATGATATCATAATCGGAAATTTTTTCTTTGAAACTTAAATGACAATCCTGTATCTGAAAGAGTTAATGAAACTCGCGAGATCAAAACAGTTTGTCTTGTATTTTTCCATGAATCATTTTTGCTTCCATGAGATAGTTACCAAGTCTTGTAACAATTAATCGTGTTTTGTTGCACAGACCGTTAGCATGATCAATGTTACGCAAAAGCATTATCGGAGTCCCAACTTTTAGTGTTAGTTCGTGATTTGAAATTTCTGAAGATCTAATCAAGTTCAAATACTCTGTGGTGTGCAGATCGCCAAATAAAAAAGCATTCATATTAGACTGACACGCAGTATCAGCATTCGCGCAAACCTTCTCATCCCCTCCATTCATGGTGATCATGTACTGATTTATTTATTCCACGACTTCAAGTGTTGGGGTTAAAATTGCTCTTTCTTGTAGTAAACTATCTTGACCAAAATTTGTTGCAAAATGCCCAACTTAACACAAGAAATCATTTCTTTGGGTAAAAGGCCGGAAGCATTACCATCTTCCTCTTCTACTACATGTACTAATTGCACTACGTTAAAAGCTAAGGTTGCTAGTTTAGAGAAAACATTGGGAAAGTTTAATAATGCCACTAACCTTAGATAAAATACTTAGGCAAAAATCTAGTAATGGTGAAGGACTAGGATATAAGAAGAACCAACCTAGAAAAACCATACTCCCTCCGTCCATAATTAAAGTTTTCACTTTCCTTTTCTTGATGTCCACAATTAAAGTTCCCATTTCCTCTTTTGGTAACTTTTTTTCATCAAAAAGACTTAAATATCCTTCTTTATCTTTTACTTTTCTTCTCTCCTTCCTTTTCTTCTCTCCTTTTTTTTGCTTTCTTTCTTCCCTTCTATTCCGTTCTTCTTCTTCCCTTATACGAAGTATCTCTCTTTTCTGGTTCTTCTTCTTCTTTCTTCTATCTCTTTTTTCTTCCACTTGATTTTTTCGTTTTTTTTCTTTTTTCTTCTTCTTCAGATTTTTCCTTCTTCTTTTTCCCCCTTCCTTTCTTCATCTTTTTCTTTTCCTTCCGATTCTTCTTCTTCTTCCGCCATTCCGATTTTCCCTTTCTATTCTTCTTCTTCTTCTTTTTCTTCTTCCTCTTCTTCCCCCCTTCTGATTTGGCGTTTCTATTCTTCTTCTTCTACTTTTTGTGCGTCAGATCTGGAAAAATCGAATTCAGATCTGTGAATCAGTGTGAATCTTCAGCGTGGATGAAGAAATTCGATTCAAATCTTTGTCATCTTCTTCATACTCTTCGCAGGGCTTGAGTCGGAAATTCGCCGGACTCGATGGCCAGAATTTCTCACTGGTCGGATTTCGCAGGTTTTGAGTCGCCGGAATTTCTCTCCCGACGATGGGATGAGTTGCAAGACTTGGCCAGGAACAGTGGGGGCTGTGGGTTAGGTTGAGGGGTATTTTGGGAAAGTCAACGTAAATTTTAACTTTTATTAAACTCCGTGCCCGGTCAAAACGGGAACTTTAAATATGGACGGAGGGAGTATTTGTTAAGGCTAAAGGAAATAAAAATGTTAGGACTAATTATCAATTTAGAAGAGCACCTCCTCCCAAACCTAGAACACATTTCACTCATTGAAGCTTGAAGTATAGTAGGACCTTTGAGAGAATCTCTCGGAGGACTGGACTAGCCACGAGGTGGTGAACTGGTACACATTACGGTGTTCTTCACACACATTTCGTTTCGTTTATCACACACGCGAAAAATGTGCATTCTAGAAAACAACTCTATTCACCCTCTCTAGAGTTGCACGTTTTGTTTAACAAGGTGAACAAAAGGTGTGAGGCTGAGCTTGCGAGATGACCGGGTGTGACATCGCGCTGGGTGTAACCAGGGTCACCGGGTTAAGGGGGGTGGGGAGAAATTTTTTTTAAAAACAAAAATCTAATCAATCAAAATTTAATCTATCTGATTATCTCTAGACTTATCATCCCTAATCAATTCTAGCATACTATATATATTTTTTCATCACTCTACCTGATACCATTTATATCCAATGATAAGTGATCACCACCCTCCACCTCCACCTCTTACCATTTACCCTAATTAAAACTGCTCTTAGAGGTATTTAAGTATTTTCACTCTTTCAAAATGGTAACAAAAAGAGTAATGGAGTAAACCCAACTAACTTTCTTCTAAGCTAACACAAGTAACAGCCAAAATAAAGTGCCGTGCGACAATCCAGAGAAAAGAGAAAGAATTTTGTTTTTTTTTTGCTTGTCAAAGTAGAACGAGAGATCAAAAGACGAAAACTCCGAATAACCAGAAAGTTTCCGGAGCTCCTTCTTCAATCATTGTCTTCAATTGAAACCGGAACCGCGGGGTTAGATGCCCTTCCCATCGATCTCCGGTCAGTAAGTTAGTTTCTTATTTTTTTAGTTTTGGTGGTTTGAAGATGCAACGGAACTTCGAAAGACGATGGCTTAGTTCGTAGAAGCTCTAAAGTTAATTGGAATTTCGAATTTGTTTTCCGTTCTCAAATTTGTAAAATTTGTGATTTCGATTAGGTGCTAGTTGGCTCATTTCCTTTTCTTTAATTTAGGGTTTCTTAGATAGTAAAGTTTAAATGTCTTCTTTCAGTTCATTGAATTCTCGGATAGTTTTTGAAGTTACTCCTCAAGTTGTAAATTGCTTCCTCGCTTTAATGCATGTAGCACTGAGTTCTTTTGAGTAATGCTTGGAAAATTTGATTTTAGTGTTTGCTAAGAAAGAGTGTGTTTGGCTGTGCTTTTTGGTGACTCATTCTTGGCTCTGCGTTCGAGAGGCACAATCTGTAATTAAGCTGTTGAGCTGTGTGTTAGAGTTTACGCAGCTTATGTGTTAGACTCTTGGCAAAAGGTGCTTTGGAGAGAAGTAGCTTTAACGCGATTTGAATGACATTTTACCTAGAATCTAACCCAAATTACTTCACCCTCTTTGCTTCTAACATTCCATGATTATAGGAAGTTTCAGTTTTATCAAATCTAAGGCTCTAGATGAGTTAATCTTTTCATCATCTTCTCATCATTTTTAGTTAGGATGGATACATTTGAGGTAAGTTATGATTTATCTGGATAGTTATGATGTGCCTGTTTTATTTCTGTGGTTCTCTTTTGTCAGGTGTGTGAGTGGAGATCAAGATGATGTCAAGATCAATGCTGCTTGTATTTTTGTTAATGGTACTCATAATCACATCTCAGTTTGAATGGAAACAGCAACTAGTGAGTGATGGTGAACAGAGTGCTAGCATATCTCAAAAGCAAAAACAGATTTCTCAGAGAGAAGAAGTTGTAAAAGAAAAGGTTTGATTAACAGCTTTAGTTTATATTGATTTATTATGTAATTCACCATTTGGGTGTCTTTACAGCTTTTCATCTCATTTAATTAGTTTCGTGTCTTAAATTTTCAGTTGGCCTAATTTACTAGATATGGAAACGAGTCAATTTCCATATAATTTACTTCAACTATCTAAATTTGTGGTGAAATAGTGTGTATATGTGTGTGTGTGTGTGTCTATATACATACATACATACATAGATACACACACACACACACACACACACATAGATATATATATCACCCACCACTCTCTAAGATCTGCATTCTTCTTCAAGTTTCCTGCTATGATTGAATTGCTTCATGGTTTGTTTGGAAACTTAGATTTGAATTTCAAATTTAGTAACCCAGATTACACATGTTTTGGAATCCAAAAAAAATTGGATTTGGTTGGATTTGGGCCAATTCAACCCATTCCCAACAAAGCTCAATTACAAATCCACACACTCCCATTTGTAAATTGAAATCTAAGAGTTCAAATTTTAGAATTGAAATCCAAGAATTCAAATGAATTCCTAGTTTCAAGACAATATCTTATTATATTTGGAATCTATTTTTGCATGTATTCTCATATTGTGACTCTATATTAGAGAAAGATAGAAGGTGGTGGAGGATGGTTGGCCTTTGACTTTCATTTTCAGTATTCAAGTTGTAATTAATAAAGGGCACTTGACTTATCTGAGCAAGGCAAAGGGGTGACCTGTGGCCCTGTGTCACCTGAACTTGCCCCAGCGAGGCTAGATACGATAAGCGATGGGAGGTGCTCACTTTGGTATTTTGTATTTGGGGTTCGAGGTGCTCGCCTCTAACTTGAAAGTGTTTTTTTGTCATGTTTAGTTTTACAAAAGAAGGTTGAGTTAGGTGAACCTTTTTAAAAAGTGGTTTAACTTTGATAAACTATGGGCTGAATGCAAAAGACACAAACAACATATGTAAGTCATGCAACAAAAAGCAACATATGTAAAACAATTGAGCCACTAATCGTCAGTGTTGACGATGCAAAGTTCAGTTTGATTTGAGTGAGGAAGAATTGGATTATTAATGAATGATGACATGTTTAAATTTACTACTACCTTCGTTCAAATATTAGGACACTGTTTGACCAAACACGAGTATTGAGAATGTGAAATTTTTGTTGTTGAGAACTTGAGACAAGGGGGTTTTTAATTGTTATATGTTCAACTTGCGAATATATCTTGCCATCAATTGCACTGTATATGTTTTTAAATAAGTTTCGTTGTTCACCTTTTTGCCTTAAAAAAGAACCTCTCTCCGCCGTTCACTTCTCTCTTTTTATAACCATGATGTAAGTAATCTTGACAAAAACATGCCTGAGTTGGTTCGCGCAATTATGTAACTGTGCCAAACCATTTCATACTTTCTCAAAACCTTGAAGCTGGAGTACTGTTTGGAATATCTTAATCTTCAGCCCCACAGGCTGACATCCTCATAAGATACTTTAAAAAGGAAGGGCTACTAGTTTACAATAGTTGATGTCTGTCAATGCCCAGCTCAAACATTTAGCACATCAGTTACATGTCTTCCGCATAAACGTGTCTCGAACAATTCTGACATTTTTTTCCAATACATGCTGCAGGTTATATTGTCACAGGAAAAGAACATTCAGAGACTAAATGAAGTTGTGCGAAGTCTAAGAGAACAATTGCAGCAGTGCAGGGGCAACAATGAGTCGGTGAATGGTGGCGCTCTTAGCTCGCTGACAGAGAACATCATCGAACTTGAACAACAGCAAATTCTGATGGACTAGACGGATGGCGCGGCATCAAATAGTTTGACATCCTCATCTGTATGTGCTATATATCTGTTCGCATATGCATGCTGCAGTAATTCTTTGCATTCTAGAATCTGTTGTGGGTTGGAGAACTGATTTTAGGAATTCTCAAATGTATCAGTTTCTTGAAACCATCTGCTTGTCTCTGAGATTCGCTGAGGATCGAGCAGTTTAAATTCTGACGATGCTCTTATGTATAGAAATTTGAGTGGTAAGTCCTAAGTATTCTTATAGTTGCATGACCGCAACACCAAAGAGTGAATGCTTTGTTGATAACTGGATCATTATGCGCATTTTATATATTTGATTTGAGAAGATCTTTGTTTTCTTGAAGAAATCAACCAAAATAAGTGCAAAACATAATCCTTACCCCCAAAATAAGATTGACATGTTCTTATCTTTAAAATAAGACTACTGCACTGTGACAATGTGACACTACAAGTGGCATTCCACTTTGTTCTTTGGTACTATATATTAAGAATAATAGATGTGTTAGGAAATAGAATATATTTATTCATTGGGCCAAATTCCCGTGACATTGCCCGACAATTTCATGGGATGACCCGGGAGCGCTTCGATGCTCCGTTCGTAAAATTGACGGTTCCTACCCCTCCTAACCCCCCCGGTAAACCCCCCACCCCGCCCCGACCCGAACACACCCCCCACTTCCTTCAATTGCACCCCACAAGTTGATTTTGACTTTGAAGTCAAAATTTGACTCCAAAGTCAAAATCAACTTGTGAGGTGCAATTGAAGGGGGTGGGGGTGTGTGTTCGGGTCGGGGCGGGGTGGGGGGATTTACCGGGGGGGGTTAGGGGGGTAGGTTTCGTCAATTTTACGAACGGGACACCAGAGCGCCCCCGGGTCATCCAATGACATTGCCGGGCAATGTCATGGGAACCTTGGTGTTATTCATTACCTTCTTTATTACTTCCTCCATCCAATTTTTTTCCGGTTTTACTTGGTACAGAGATTAAGAAAAATTAAAAAGTGTAAGGACTTTCCATGGGTTACCCTTGATGTGATGGAATAAAGTGAATAGTGTAGATTAAAAGTTTTTTGTCAAAATAAGAAACGGGGAAGAAACTGTTGACAGCCCTAAAAGGAAAACGAGAGAAATTATTATAGAGGGAGTACATTACTTCCTTACTTTATTGTTACTATAATTCTTCTCCTACTTAGATTAGAATTCTCTCTTGTAAACTGTATATATAAGGATGTGTTTTTCATTATTTAATAAGACCAATTATTATCAAATTGTATCAGGGTATCAGAGTTAAGGTTCTCAAAACTATCACTTCCTTTTCCAACCAAGCACATCATCAGCCTTTGTTCACGGTGGTCGACTTTCTGACAGCATGGCGTCACCGACCGATCTCGACGAGCGTGCCTAACATTCGTCGCCCATCATCTTTCCTTTTCTCTCCAGAAACATCCATAATCTCTCTATCTTCCAAAAGAAATCATGTGCTTGACCGAAGAAAGGAAAAGTTGCATTTGTCTGTGTTTTATTTTAGAGATCGAAAGCATTGAAAACGATAGAGAAACAAAAACGGTTCAAAAGGAGAAAACAAGAAAGTCATCGCCCTCTCTCCAATCACCAACACTCTCACCGCAAAAAAACTCAGCAAACGTAATCTTAAGCTTGTTCGTCATGCAATAAAGATCTAGCTCTCCACTTCTAAAGGCTGTCCTCACAAAACTATTCAGACGACTCAATTCCAGTACGTGTGCTCTAAACTGCTCCTCGTTACTGATGATTAGCTTGCGGGGAAATATTAAGAACAATAGATGTATTAGGAAACAAAATATTACTATTCATTACCTTTCTTATTACATTACTTTCTTACTATATTGTTAGTATAATTATTCTCTCACTTAGACTAGAATTCTCTCTTGTAATATATATATATATATATATATATATATATATATATATATATATATATATATATATATATATATATATATATATATATATATATATATATATATATATATATATATATATATATATATATATATATATATATATATATATATATATATATTATGCTTCAATGGCTTTTTTTGAGAGAAGGAGGAGCAGCGGTTCTAGGGCTGTCCGTCAACGCCGCCGACCAGCCGTTTCCTTCAGCGATATACCTACAGGTCGGAAAATCTTCAATAGCCGGACCAGATTCTCTACCCGCTATGCCTGGTGCGAAGGATTCCGCAGAAAACGCAGGTTTCATCTTCCGGATACGCACTTTCATCATCGTTTGCGTGGATTACCCTTCAAGAACCCCCTCCCTAAAGAAAAGCGCGACCAATACGTTTACAGTGACTCTAGGTTATGCTTCAATGGATTCGAAGGGTGTTCAACAGAAACCACCCGAAATCTCAGATTCAAATTCCAGACACATCATAAGGTATTTATGCTCTTTTATTCCTTTTACAATCACAACTTCTGCATCTCTGATTTTGGAGCTAGAAGATACTGCATTTGGTTCGATTTGGAAACTGTTAATTGGATCCTAGGTTCTCTGCCATTTTTTTCGAAGCCTAAATGTTTGGAAGTTTCCAAAACAGAGGAAAATAGGACCATTTATCTTTCCATTGGTATCAATAAAAGGGGTAAATTTGTGAAAATTCAAGAGATTAGAAGAGAGGGCAGTATTTCATTGCTATCCCCTTTGATTCACTAGCTGACGGCCCAAAACTCTTCACCAAGGCTCTCTCTTTATTCACCAAGAGAGCTACCAACCTTGAGGAAAGTTCAAAGGTGTGTGTGGATCCCCAAGAACCCCTGTGTCATTCTCCCACTGGAATTGAAGCTTCTTCCCTGCCTACTACTACTAGGCAGGATGTTATTACCCATCGAAGTAGTGATTTCACAAGTTCAGAGGGCTTCGTTGTTAACCCCACTGCCGTAACTAACAAGCAGCTAGTTATTTTTCAGAATAAAGCAGCTCCTAATGTCAGCCTTTCCATCAACCAAGACGAAGAGTTTCCACCCCTGGCCCGGAAACTCCTTAGTGCTTTTGCTCCCACCTTTGTGCCCGATGTATACTCCTACGCTAATATTTTCACTAAGGAACAAGGATCCAATGTTATTACAGAGCCGGAAGAAGACCCCTTTTCAAATCTCAATGGTCAAAGCTTGGTTCTATCCCTCAACGCAGTGGAAGATCACACTAAGGACAGGGAAGGTCCCATTCTCTATACCCACTCCGAAGGGGAGGATTTTGTGTTCATAGACACAAAGCTCAAACCTTTACAAATCGACTTCTCAAGATGCTCCAAACACCCCCTCCATCTCCGCAAGGAACTAAAAGGAAGAAGGACGTACTCACCGTCACAAATTGTTACGAGGAGCAAGGCTAAAATACTTGAGCAAGGAAGGAAATTTAATCCGATAGGCTGGGTCGAAGAAGAAGACTTGTTAGATCCCCAAGAATCACATGAGGACGAGGTTATCAATTTCTTCAAACTTTGCTGTCCTAACAAGATTGAAGATCCTAAACCCCTTAGCAAACCTCTAACCAAAACTCAAAAAAAGAAAATGAAGAAGAAAAAGAAGCAGACTCAATTTTCTGATTATGGTTACGATGAAGAGATTGGATATGCTTATTGAAAGACCTGCTGTTATAATTATTTCTCTAACCCTTCTTTTGAGTTTTGTTTGTTCCTTATTTCTGAAGAAGTAAGAGGTTATTAAAGCCAAGGGTGTTTGGGAACAAATTTGATTGAATTGAAAGTGAACTTTGGCACTGGATGGGTTTGGCACGGTTGTGGAATCACCAAGGACATTGGAAATTGGATGGCCTCTTAAATGTATAAATCATTTGACTTTACCCTTTGCAAGCTTTCAATGGTTAGAATTGAAAGTGAACAATTTGGCAGTGGATGGGTTTGGCGTTGTTACTTAGCGCTGTTTCTGGGTTTTGCTTCGATTATCAACCCTACGGATGGGCAGGATTTTTGTCATCTTCCCTGGAGCTGATTCATGCGCTTGGCTAGAGCTGCTGGGCGGACCTTAGTGCTGGACATTTGGGCAGACAGGCTTTGCTCTACTCCTGGTTTTCTTTTAGTGTTTGTCTAGATGCTATTTGTTTCATATTGTCTTGGTTTTTTCCTCTTGTTTGTAGTTTTTTTTTCTTTTCTTTTTTTGGGACAACTTGTTGGGATCGTCCCATCCCCCTTGTTTCTTTTTTTCTTTACTTAATAAAAATAAATATTTATTTAATATATATATATATATATATATATATATATATATACATACACACACACTTCATTATTTAATAGGATCAATTCTTATCAAATTATTGAATAATCAGAATAGTTGTATTTCTCAAAAATATTGAAGATACATCTCAGTATATATAAAAGAGATTCCAAACATAACTAGGAACCAAAAATAGAAGCTGATTAAAATACTGATTCTACCATAATTGATATTGACTTCTAACACCCCCCCCTCAAGGTGAACGTGGAGACACGAGCGGAAGCTTGGAAACAAGAGCTTAAAAACGTAGCTTTGACAATGGTCTAGTCACCAGGTCAGCAAGTTGTTCTTTAGAGAAAATATGAGATACAGTCATAGTGTCAGGAATAACCTATTCGCAAACAAAGTGACTGTGTGTAGCCACATGTTTCATATGCTTGTGAAACACCGGGTTTTTTGTGAGACATAGAGCAGACTGATTATCAAAGAAAAGTCATGGAGGAGATAACGGTATGCACAGATCATCAAAAATATATTCGAGCCGCATAACTTCAGAAGCTGCGGCCGAAAGAACTCTATGCTCAGCTTCAGTGGAGAACTCTATACTCAGTTTTTATTTCTATACCAATATATAAATAAAATGAATTGAAAAAAGTTGATATTTTGCCTCGAGAATACAAGTGTGGCAAATATTTAGGGACGGAGGGAGTATGTATCAAACGGTTTGGATAGGATAAAAGTCTGCTGAATCTGTATACTTCTGATGCCGGACGGTAGCCTGGTACCGTCCAAACGGTACCCAGCTACCGCCTCAGGCTCGTTGCTGCTGTCGGTATCTATGAGCGACGGTCGGACGGTACCGTACTCACGGTACCAAGGTACCGCCAGACGTACCGAGGTATCGTGACGGGTACCGTACCAGCATCAGCAAATCTCCGTTGTTTGACTGTTTGACCCGATTTGGAACCCGAATTGATTCTGAGACTTTATGTGTTGCATGACGGTAAATGGAAGGTGTTTACACCCGACATTAGACCGCTATTTGGATTGCATGATGATTTATTTAGCTACTTCTGCTCTCTTGGTTTATAATGGATATAATATGATATGTCTTGTACGAATTGGTAAAATGAGTTTGTTGATAGCTTGGATCTGAATAATTAAGGTAGTTTAATGACATAGGTTACCTAGAAGAACTCTAGGACTACCTTGTGAGAATTAAGATTTGTAAGTGGACAATAGGTGTAGAGCCTTGCGGACTTAGTGTCCGGTGGCATTCGGGTAAAGATGTACGTACATGGAATTTGGGATCTGATCCGTAGGATTGGAGGTTCCACCCAACCGGGGCCGTGGGTACCAGGTTGACCAGAATCATGGCTGTAGGTAGTGGTTCTGATGTCATAGAATAGACTTTGAGTCATGGCCGTAGGTAGTGGCTCTAAGTCCTTAGATAAGAATGAGGATAATGAGGAATTGGCCTTAGCCTAGAATAGGTTATGAGCTAGTGTTTGATATGCGATGTGGTAATGACTTGAATAATGTGACAGTGACTTGTGCAGGTGGAGAACCAAGGTAAGTAACCGAATGTGTGTTGTTATAACGTAGTTGATGTATCTGATAATTGTTATGTGATATTATTACTGTTGAACTTGTGTGCATGATATTATATGAAGTTATGAGCTAGTGGGTTCGTCTATGTGCGTAGTCGAAATGTTAGATACTTCTCACTTAGCTTCAATGCTGAGCGTGTAGCCCTTTTTCCTATTTGCTACACGTAGGTAACATGAATGATGAATAAGGAACTATCTTGGAGGGCAGCGAGGGCAGAGAGGTGGATGGATGCTAGCTGGAGGAGTTTATTATTTAATTACTTAAATATTATATTTGGATTAATTTTGTTTTTAAGGGCAAGAACCAAAGTTGTATTTTGATTAAGTACTTAAAGGCTTCCGCACCGTTTCGTTAACTCCGATGGATATTTAAATATTGTTTGAATTAAATGTTTTGAATTGTTTTTGAAAATTATTGTGTCTGAATACCAATTTAGTGACAACCCGATCCGCTGAGCCTTGTATTCGGGTCACGCGGGTTGGGGGGTTACAACTTAAATGTCATTGCCCCACCATAATAAGTGGACCGCTGGCCTAGGGAACGTCTCTTGAGGAGATTCCGTTTGGAGTCCTTTCCTTACCATAATTGGACCGTCTCCATTCCTTTTTTTCCTTCTATATATACGGTCAGTTCCCTTCTCCTTTTCCTCACCCCTCATAGCGATCCAGAGCTTTTGCTTTCATCTTTAATCTTTCCCTATTTCGGCCTTCTTCCATCCTTCTCCTCACTCTCTGCAAAATGAAGAAAGCCATCACCAAGGCTTCCAAATTCTTCAACGGTGGCAAGAAGTCGGAGGATGAAAGTGTCTCCTCCATCACCGACGCTCAAATGAGGGAGATGAGGGCACTGATTCCCCTCGACTATCAAGTTTGTCCCGCCGACGGGACCACCTTGGAATTCAACCACAATACACCTTTTCGCTTGATCGTCCACTACGACTCCGTCAAGATGGGATGGCGCTTTCCCATCCACCCTTTCTTGGTGGAGATTTGCAACCGGTATTCTATTCCTCCCAGTCAAATCTCCTCCAACTCTCACGAGTCCATCTATTGCTTCCTTGCCCGATGCCATAAGAAGGGCATCCAGCCTAGCTTGGAGCTTTTCCTCTCTTTTTTCCGCCCCCACAAATACGATCGTGAAGCGGGCAGGGGCTTTGTGAGCTTCACGGCCTGGACGGACATGCAATTCTTGGAGAGCCCGGTCGACAAAATCGATGATTCGTTTCGCCGTTTCTTCGTGGTCATGGCTCCGGAGGATCTCCCTTTTCCTAACGTGTGGAGAAAGAAGGAAGACAAGTTCCCTTCCCACACTTTTCCTCCTCGCACTCTGGCCCTTGAGGAGACCTGTCTTCTCCTCAAGAACGGCCATCCTGTTCCCCGCAACCTCCTTTATAAGAACTCATACTTCCAGGGGCTTGGATTTTGGGTGCAACCCGATGCTCCCCTCCAAGCAATATCGGGGAACACCGTCTCTTCTTGGGCTCCTCCACCCAAGACCACACGGCTTCGACGGGGGTCACGGTGATCCTATCGAAGGGATCCCTCTCCAAAGGAGGACACTGAAGGAGAAGAGGTGGGGACTGCCACTGGGGACCACCCCCTGCAACTCGCTAACCAGGTGATCCTCCAAGAGGAGCTGGAGGACGACTCTGATGAGGATGGCCTCTAATGTTTCCCTCCTGGGACTCTTAAAGGGTCCAATTTCATCCCGAGTGTGCCTCAAAGCCCTCTCTTTGGCAGGGGGGTTCCTCTTCTACCCAGCCCACCGGCTCTCTGGGTTTCCATCCCCAAGGCAGTGGGACCCATCCCATTGGCCGGGCCACCGGTTCACAGGGGTCCCGTGAACCGCCCCATGTCCAAGTGGACGGGCGTGGGATCCATTGCAGCCCAGAGTCTTCCTGGCACTTCTCCCCCTCCTCTGGCTGTGGAGGGGATGATGTTACTTCTCAGCTCTGTCCACCCACTGCTCAGAACTTCGTAGAATCAGCGGCGGAGAGCATTTTTTGGACCGACCCTTGACCAGGGCATTTCTCTCCTTGGAACGGACATTCAGCGGTCCTTCAGGGAAGCAGAGGAGCTTATCCGGTCCTCCAGCTTCCGGCGGGCCACTGTCCGCCCACCGGTCCAACCTATTGCCAATCTAGGTCCATCAACATATGAGACGGGTATTCATCTTCACAGGCCCGCCACAAGCGAGGCCGAAACTCCACCCCTCCCCAAGGCATGGAAGAGTCCGCCGGCCAATCCCATGGGACCGTCGGCGATGAGCCTCCCACCGGGCAGGATACTGCCTTTGGCGATCTGCCTTACCCCTATGCCCGGGAGGCCCATCTCTTTACTGGGTACACGGCCTGGGCCGTACGGGACTTCCAACGCCGTCTCTACGAGATGGGTCAGTTCCAGAAGGACCACCCGGATGTGGTCGAGAGCCCGGCTTGGCCTTTCATGTTGGAGGAGTATGCCAAACGAATAGAAATGAGATAGGCTCGCTATCAACTTTCCAGAAGGCTAAAAGGCTTCAATCGGCCCCACTGGTGGCGCCAGTGACAGATGCCTAATATTTTCCCTAGGACTGTTGATTGGTCTAGGTCCAAATATTAGTATCGAGATGAAAAGAGTAATGGATTGTAATTAAAGGTGTTGCACACAAAATATGAGCTCAAACCAGTGATCCTTTCCTCTATTCGGTCCACCTTGGGATCGGAATATGCTAAAGGACCGCTAGAATATTCTTTTATTACTCAAGTCTCTTCTCTCTCTATTACAAGTTATCCCCTCCTGTCTAAGTTTTCCCTCCTTTTGTAGGAGCTCCCCAGCCACCATCTCATCAACATATTCGCGGTGGTTGGGGAGGATATCCGGGCAATCCTCACTTTTCTCCGAAATATGTTTATCAACTCAACGCCATCCATTTAAGGACAAATCCGTCCATCCGCCCATTATCTCTTGCTTCCTCTGTCCATTTGTCCGCCTCCCCAAGGAGGCGGCCTACCCTAATCGTGGGATTCCTTTCTTCTGGGTGACCCGTCCTTCATGAGCTGAGGTCCAGCCCACACCTTCAGCTCCCCAACCTCATCTCTTTCCCTACCTTGTCTCTTGGACAGCTTCTCTTTGCCGGCCCATTGTATTAAATTGTGAGAAGAAATTTGAAGGAGTTGAAAAAGTTAGAAGTTAATTTTGTCAACCTAAAAGAACAGACATTTAGTGTACACTCATTTTCTTGTTTACAAAACAAAAATGTTTATCTAGGTTGGTGAACACAAAATAAGTTGTGTACAACTTGGGATTCACCAAATAGCGTACAATTAGATTTTTCCATGTGCTAAGGAGCAAAATAAACGTAAAACATTAATAAAATTCAACATAGGAGTTAAAAGATAAAACGCGTCAAATAAGAGTAAAAGTATAAATTAAAACGCATCTCACGCGCTGCACTTTTGCGGTTAAAGAACTCCTAATCACCATGGTGTTCAACTTCTTCAATTCTCTTCTATGAAATAGTGGAAAAAAATATAGCTTCACAAATTAGCACCCATCCAAAATACATGAATGTGTGTGAGTTTGGATATATGAAAATGCCTCACCTATTTCTCCCATATGTTTTAGCTTCTGACCTTTTCTTTCACGCTTTCTCCCTTGTGAACTTTTGAAGGTCATTTGTCTATCTACCGTAGTCTGCTGCCAAAGCCCCCTGTCAGTGCGCTTCTCCTCACGGAAGTGGGCTGCTATATACTCCTTCTTGAAAACCCAGTCGAAGTAGGCCTAAGTCCAGGGTTTGGGTATCTTTTCATCAGAATCAACATGCTTCCACCATTCGTATGCTCCTTACGGAGCAGCTGCGATGCAAGCCTAGGGTGGTCCAATATGGGGGCGTTCAGATCTCCAAGCACTCGCATAGTCTGGTCAATTCAATTCAATGCGATGTGGGGTTCAACGATTCTGTCCCCCAAGAACTCCTCCGCTCCATTGTCCTTCAGGATTTTGAAGGTGATCTGACAGGGTGGTGGCGAAGGCAGTGGCTGAAACATTGGTGCATTCGCCATCTGCTGCAAGAAGTTTTCCATAAAGGCACGCATGACAAAGTCGGGCTTGTTCCCAATGTTCTGATTGTTTCCCGCATTCAGGGGAATGTTCAGCTGTACGGCGTCCTGATTAGGAGCGAATCTAGAATCTTTAGTATGGCCGTCGATGTGCTCGTATCCAACGTGTTGCGTGTTGTCATGTTCATGGGTCGATGCTTGACTCATTCTATGAACACAAATTTCTTAGTCAGTCAAACACACATAACATGCAAACCTATAAACGTATTACCTTCCCGGGGTAGATGGGTCTCAAGAGATGTGGTGGAGCTTTTGGAAATCGCTTATGTATGATCTAGAGGTTGTTTTTAAAACCATGTGCTCCGATACCAAAATGTAACACCCCAACATGCGTAACCCGAATACATAGGTCAGCGAACCGGATTTCTACTAAAGTGACATCCAAACAAAACTCAATTTCAAAGAAAATTTAAAATAAATACTTCAAAATATAATTTAAAATATTTCTCAGAGTACTTGAAAAGTAATGCAGAAGCTTATATCATTATTGAAAACAACTTCTGAGTCAAGCATGTAAAAGTAATAAGTTATCAGGAAATAAATAAGAATTCAAAATCTTCAATTATGTCCATGCAAAAATCTTCGTCCTCATTGCCCTCGAGATAGGCTCCAGGTTCATCCCGTCCTTGATAACCTACGTGTAGCAAAGAGGGAAAAGGGCTACATGCTCAGCAATGAAGCTAAGTGAGAAATATATAACTTTCGACTATACATATAGAAGAACTCACTAGCTCATAATATCATTTGATATCATGCACATAAGTATAATATAACAACAACACATGAAACACATAACATGGGGAATTAGGATCGTACTACACATATACAACCCTGTTACCTGAGTCACTTGATTTATTCTCTTACTTAGCACATTACCTATTCTAGACTAAGGCTTGTTCTTGATACTTTCCTATGGCAGTCATGACCTTCTCCTTCGGAGTGAAGGTCAAGTTCAAACAACCTCGGGAGTTCCTCGTTGGGTGGGTGAGCTCCCAAGTTTAATTCACATCAATCAGTATCCAAAACATATACATAACATACTTAGATATATTATAAACAAATCAATTGAGTAATCGATGCCTAATCATGGAATCTACCCAAGGATTCACCAAAAATTCCAAATCTTCCCAAAAACATCAAATTTGAAAAATAAACCAATCAAAGGAATTCATGAATGTGAATTTAAAACCTACATATATAATCTAGTGTTTGATATCCACGTACTCACCTCGAATTGACAAAAGGTTAACTACAAAGAAAAATAAGGAAATAAATTAGCAACGACGACGGTGGAGATGGCGTCGACGGGTAGCGGCGACTCCTCTCCTTCTCCTTCCTCTTCCTCTTCTTCTCCTTCCCTGCGCATGGTCTGTCCTTTGTCGCTTTGTTCCGATCGCAAGACACGAGAGGGAGTTACGTGCATGTGGAAGGGGCGGCAATCATGGGTTTAGGCGATTAGGGTAGTATGCTCATAGGGTTTTGTGCTCCATAATATAATTAAGGTACCTCGATAAAAATACACTTTTTGGTCCAACTTATTTCGAAATCATATCCGTTTGCATCGTTAGATTCGTCTCGTCAAACCCTACACAATGGTATAAACTTTATATTTTATTGATGAATATTTATAATTAACTTCGGTTCCGTCCGAGTAATTAATCAATTATTTTTAACTAATTAATTCTGATAGGCCAGGTTTCGGGGCATTGCACCAAACCCGACACAGTGTCCTGCATGATTGCCAACGACCATTAATCCTTTCACGGCCACCATTGAACGACTAGATGACCAAACATCCCAAATATTGGTGGATGCCCGTTTTCCTGACACCAAATTGTTATCCCAAATCATCTAAACAAAATAAAGTAAAATTAAATTCAATTAAAGATCAAGAGGGAACCCACTCACTTTGAAATCACGGCTTTGAAGCAGAGAAATAGAGGTGGGGCGGCGTGGCATATCTGAGTGGGGTGTATTCAATCTAAATTTTAAAAGATTTTGATATATCGTTTAGAGTCTATGGATTATGTAAATTCAATAGATTATTTTAAGTCTACGCAGATTTAAATAGATTTTAATGTATTTTATCAGCAAGATTTTATAGGATTTTGATAGATTTTTTCCTTTTTTACTTTTTTCTTTTTTCTTTTTCTTTTTTCCTTCATCCTCCCCAATTCCCCAACCCTAGCCGAGGTCTCTATTTTTCTCTCTCCTTTCTTTCTTCGCCGCCAGCATCGTTCCCTTGCCGCTGCCGCCTCCGCCGTCGATCTCTTGCCGCTGCCGCCTCTGCCGTCGATCCCTTGCCGCCGCCTCCTCTGCCGTCGATCCCTTTCCGCCGCCGCGTCTGCCGTCGATCCCTTGCCGCCGCCGCCTCTGCCGCCACCATCGTTGCCAACCACCAAAAAGATGGTGTCTAGCTCGGATGAGGGAATCCCTCCCGCATCAACACCAAATGGACAGCGGCTCCCCAATGCATCCTCGTCTACCATAGAAGCCAGACTTTGATGCTTCCGACTCCCAAAAATCTTGCTTGAATTGAATAGAGAAGAACTCATAGAAGAGATAAGAAAACAAGAAGGAATTGCTGGGCGATGACCAAAGATTTCCTATGTCAAGAAGTGGTCGCCGGGAAGAAGATTAGTCCAAGAGCCGTGGAGTTGCAAAATCTTTCAATTTTTTGTCAGATTTTGGACTTAGATTTCAATTTATACCCAAAGCCCAAAATCCATCAAAATCCATATTTTACAAAAATCTATCAAAATCTATTGATTTTTGAATACCATTAAATTTAGAAGGATATATTAAAATCTGAATTGAATACATCTAGATTTTAAGTGAGTTTTTAAAATCTGAATTGAATACCCACAGACTTTTGAAATCTAAAAAAATACTACAGAATCCGGATTGAATACACCCCCTTAGATCGGTGGGAGTGCATGGCGGTGGGATAACACTGTGATTGGGCGGCACTAGCGATGATGTTGCAGATTTGAGAGGGACACGGCGATGAAGCTTAGAGGGGCTTGGGAAAATGGCGACGGTGATGCGATTGAGAAGCGGCGGCGGCTTTGGCGCTTCAATTGGGAAGTGACATCGGGGGCAATTGTAATGTGAACAAAATCTAACATTTGTCGCAAAACCTAGTCCATCCTTTTGTTAATGGAGAGGCAACTCTCCTTGTTACTCAATCAAGATCTCATAAGCACATCTTCTTCTCCACTACATATTCCTAGCTTTTTTCTCTCTCAAATCACTCAATTTTGAGCATCAATCACTTAATTTTAAGCATCAATTTTAAACCCAAAACAAATAAAAACTAAAGCAAAGCCAAGCGGGAAAATAGAGGAAGAGAAATGAATACGTTAACAACTCACCACTCCAAGAAAGTCATAAAAGGTTCTCACAATTTAGGAAAGAAACATGACATTACCCAGATCCAAGAAAAAGAAAAAGAATATCATCGATCATTTGTTAAACATAAACCTCCATAACCTTTTTTTCTTAATCGACGTAAGACTTCTCTCTTCTTCTTTTGCATCAGTAGCTACTAGCACACATCAGACTTCTCTCTTCTTCTTCATTATCAGTAGCTACTAGCGCACGTCAGACTTTTATATTCTTAGGGTTTCCAGTTCCCATGTAGTGTCCAAGCTTCCTCTTGCTACAGCTAGACTCAGCTTGAGGGGAGGATGTTAGACAAGGGCATTAAGTATTCATATTTATGGTAGATGTTGTATGTTAGTTAGTTTCTATTTTGTATTTCGGGTTTTATTCGTAGTCTCTCTCTCATTATATATATATATATATATATATATATATATATATATATTTGAGAAAAGTATTTATTACTGATTAATGAATACGAAAGTTGGTACAAGAAGTGTCGCAAATGATTGCTCCCTTAACAGCCTTGGGGAGAGAATTAAAATTATTGTAGACTGTATAAAAGTTGTTCTGAATTGCGTGTCTTTCCAGATTGTGAGCTGCCGAGTTTTCTTCTCTGAAAATGTGCCTAATTGTTCCCTTGTTTTTTGCTAGTGTAGTCCAAATCAGGGAAATTGTTGTTGTTGTGTGAGTAGAGTCATTGACTTCTTTAATTGAATTCTGAGAGTCAACTCTTAGATGGATGGGTGCCGTTTGAAGTCCTGCCGCCCATTGCAAACCAAGGTTCGCCGCTGCTAGTTCCCCTTCTAGTGGATTGTTGCCTCTTACTTCCGCTGTAATAGCTGCAATGAAGTCCCCCGTTCTTGAGCGCAGAATTGCTCCTCCAACTTGTCTCCCTTCTCTGATGGCTACGTCGGTGTGGAGGATGACTCCGTTTTCTTCGCCTCTCCAGTTAAGAATCTGAATTGCTGGTGTCTTCAGCATTGGTAGGTCATCTTTGTTGAAATAGAGTTTATGCTTGCTTTTCACAGACGCCCATTCGATAAGGTTTTTTCAAATTAAATGCATTATTTGGAAAGCAGATTTGGGGTCCTCATCATGTTGTCTTCTATTCCTCTCTTTCCAGATTTCGAAACTAATTATGCCTGGAATCACTAGCTTGGCTGTGCTGTTTGGATCAGAGTTCTTCGTTTGTGTCCACCATGACATTAGGTAAGCCCTTATGCCATGAGTTGTTGTTCGTGTGATTCTGAAAGATGTTTCAAACTGATTCCAAATAGCTTTGCTGTAGTTGCATTCTTTAAATATGTGATTGCTTGTGTCTTCATTGTTCCTGCAAAAAGGACAAATCGATGGCAGGGAGTAACAGAATTTGGTTAGTTGTTTAGGAAATGGAAGAGTATCTTTGTAGAGTCTCCAGAGAAA
>OOIL02006840.1:227180-239647 GCA_900332095.2 Cuscuta campestris | reverse complement strand
TAATAATAATAATAATAATAATAATAATAATAATAATAATAATAATAATAATAATAATAATAATAATAATAATAATAATAATAATAATAATAATAATAATAATAATAATAATAATAATAATAATAATAATAATAATAATAATAATAATAATAATAATAATAATAATAATAATAATAATAATAATAATAAAAAAAAATAAGGGAAAGGAACGGACATAGGTTAGGCATATATGGTCATGGTCTTCTCCTTCGTTTCACACGCAACCAGAGGGGAACTTCGCCGGCCAAGATCTTCCTTCTTCTCTTCACTCTTCGCACGCCAGACTAGGAGTTTCGCCGGAGAAATCGCCGGAGCTACACAGAGGTTGCCGGAGTCTGCATTAATTCAATTGAGATTTATTTGCCAATTTAATCAAGGTGAGTGATGTATCTCTGGTTAAAATTGATTCGTATATTAGGATTCGTTGATATATTCTCGTTAAATTGACGTTGAATTTGTGATTATGGTTATCGGATTGTGTGATTAATTGTGTTTGGATTCGAAATTAACATTGGTTTTTGGGAAATTGGGATTGGATTGTTCCTCCTCTCGTTTTTCCGTTCGGTCTCTGTTCTTTCCTTTTCTGTTCTGTTCTGTTTCCTGCCCTGCTCCTCTGTTGGCCGCCGGAACTCGGAACACCGGCAGAGAGGTTCCCACTGCCGGGGGGCTGTTTGGTCACTGGTGTTGTCGTTGGAACTTGAAGCGGCTGTTCACCGGAACTTGGAGATTGCCGTCAAGCCACTGCTCGTCTTTCTTCTCTGCTAAAACGGAGTTCACCGCAGATAATGCCGCTGATGTACTCCTGCATCGCAGAAGGTGTTGCGTCGAAGAAGAAAGCCAATGAGAACTCAAAGATTAAGTTTTTATAAATTATAATTTGACCTCTAGGATTGTTAACAGTTGCAATTCAGTCCTTTCTTATAATTTGAGCATAAAGGTAGGCAATTACTACAAATTAAACCAGAGGTGCTAACTAATGAATTGGTGGCTAGTTATAAGTTAAGTAGGAAATTATGAAACTGACCTCTTAATAATATTAGGTGGATTTGAGTTGAATTAGATATTGGGAATCACAAGTTGGACTAAACTAGAGAATAAGGTCACGTGGGTGACGTCGTTCATCCGGTGGTCTCGAGGGTTAAAAACGTGCGCACGGTGGTCATTGACCCCTGGCGAGAGCCAGCGGGGGCCTCAACCCCCTCCATTGTGAAAACTTTGGAGTTATGAGTGTGGGTTTGGGCGAGAGCCTGGATTCCATTACTCCTGTAAGTATGAATTGGATTGTATTAACAGGCAGATGGAGTAAGTATGCATAAGAACTAAACTGAATTATAAGGATATATATAGTGGTACAGTTGGATAATGATATTTGCTGATTCTTCTGATATTGTTTGATTATATATTAATGGGTGCTAATCTATGAGTTAGTTTTAGCGTTAGATACTTCCACTCTCCCTATTTTTACAGGTAGTGATCAAGGATTGGATGATGAGCAGCCTGGAGGACAGTGAGGCGTGACGCTGGTGGATGGCTGATGCTATTTTATTTAAATTAAATATAGGGTGTTGAATTTGTTTATTTAAATTACTAGAATGTTGAATGTTGTTTTTGAGGGCTTCCGTAACGTTTCAGTTATTTACTCCGATTAAAAGATGAATTGTTTTTCAATAAATATGAATGTTTATTGGGAGATGGACCAAAATAGGAGTAACAGAGATGTCATATTCCAAAATAGGAGTTGAAACTTAAACTCTCCTAAATAGGAGTAATTAACTTAACAATGACTTTAATTTTTTAACCCCAAAAACTAAATCAAACCCATACACTCCAAGCCTCCAAGTCTCAACCTCCAGCAACTCTAGAACTTAGAAAAAATTCAGCAAAAACAGCTCACCTCCAAGTCTCAACCTCCAGCAACCGTCATCGAAGCCCCTTACCGCTGCCACCACCTCCTTCTGTTGCATCCCTTTGCATCCCTACCGTTGTCCTGTTCTGCCCCCACTGCTCTGCTGCAACGTCCTCTCTATCGTGTTTCATCCAACTCTGCCGAATCGTCTCCCCGTTGTTGACCATACCTGTAAACATCCCCTGCAAGCAATCAAAACACATCATTAGGTGACCATTCTTACAACAAACCATGAATACCCTTATATGCTAAACCTCAAATCATGATTTTTTTTGTCACATGTTGCACTTATTCTAAATTATTCTAACATACCATCTGAACAAACCTTTTTAGGGCAAGTACAAAGCAGTGTGTTTACACAGAAGCATAGAAATATGGGATCTTGTGGAGAAAATGTTACCCAATTTATAGTAACAGTCAATGAGAATGTCTAATTCGGTACAGAAAATAATAAAAGAATACAAATGATATAAAAACAGGTCAAGTACAAGAAAGACAATCACAACTAACCGACATAAAACCTTCAAGAAAAATTTTGAAGAGCTTTTGCAGCATGATCTTCCTCTCTAAATTGAACATACATGTTACCAACCTAAAGCAAGAAATAAAACACATTAAAATTTATTAGTCGCTGACACTACCGTCACACTTTGCACTGTCGTTGTCAATGGCAGTGAGACATTAATTGTCTATATAGTGTCAAAAAAGGCACAGTGCCAAACATGGCAACATATAATGTCAGGTATTGCACCGAGCTTAATATTGGTTCAAGTGGTTTAACCCTCATTTCATTTGATTCGCTAGAAATTAATCCATTGTAGTGGAGAATCTCATCTGATCACCATGCTGTCATCATGACATGAACGTCTATCCACTTGTGAATTTAACAAAAGATGAACTCAACCCTACTCGAATAGTTATCTCTAAGAGAATATGAATGAAATTTTAATATTAACATCAATAAGGATTAAGATTGTTCATACTTTATGAAAGGATCTTATGGTAAGTATAAACTTTTCACACTATCGTTACCTGATATCAAAATTATCCACAATGTCCATTTATATCCCATGTTTGATCATTTGAGCTACATCCTAGCTAGTCACTTGTGAACTTAGCTATACAGTTTTTTAGTGTCACTTTAGAGTGGGTGGTGTTCAAGTGGTTTAATGTAATTTAATTTATTTTAACACCTCATCATTTGCTTAGAACACTCCAGTGCCTCTTCAACTCTTCCATTGGAACATAATGCTGTAACTAGAAGTTCCAGCGCATGATCATGTGGACATTGCCCTTGCTTTACCAAGTAGTTCCACAAACTCTCGCCCAAATCAATCGTATGATTATTAAAGAAAAACTTCATCAACATAACCATACTGCGTGTTGTTGGTAAGAACTCTCGTTTGGTCATCTTGATTTACAGTAAATTGTTATTGAATCATTAACAAAACTGAATCAACAAAAAATAACAAATTTGAATGTAAACAAAACTAAATCAATAACAAAACACACCCAAAACTTCATCAACAAAAATGAATCAATATCTTACATATTAAAATTTAGTAAATTGCTACATTAAAATATTCATACAGTGTCAAAAAAGATCACACTAAATGCCACATGTAATCATATAATGGCAATCATGCCAATGTATAACATCATACAAGCGAATGCATAATGCTAAACAAATTAAATAGATAATGCCAACCTTGACATTGTATAATGTCAATGTATAATGTTATACATCACAGATGTTAATGCATAATGTCAAAAAGGGGTAAATGTCAAGAAACTCTACTATTTGCCAACACCATAATCATTAAGTTTCAATACCAATTTTACAAAAAAAATCCCCTAAGAAGTAAATTCACAGTTAAAATTGAATGTCACCTCTTATTTCAAATTGAACATAAAATTAAATTCAAACTTATCCATGGCTGAAAGAATTAGTACCTATATTACGAAGTAATTCCCTAAGAAGTAAATTTTCAGAGATTTAAAATTGAATGTAACCACTTATGTCAAATTGAATATAAATTGAATTCAAACTTACGTAAGGTGATGGAAGCATCGTCGCTCAGAGGCTAGGCGACGAAAATGGTGGAGAGGGCTGGAAGGAGATCGTTTGTATTGAGAGAAAGGGAGATGGACGGAGTGAGATGGAATCATCGTCGCACGGAGATGACGATTGCGGCAGAGAGGGGTTTGAGATTGGGGGTGAAGGCGGCAGCAACTGGGATGGAATGAAGAAGATCGACGACGGTACTTGAGATTGAAGATCGCGATCGGGAAGGGGCGATAATTTCGATTGGAGTGGTTTGTGCGGCCAGCACGTGAGCAGGGCTAATCAAAACACATCTTTAATTAATTACTCCTATTTGAAGGAGTTTAAGTTTGAACTCCTACTTTGAGGATATGATCCATGTTTTACTCCTATTTAGGGGGTTTTCTTATTTTTTTTTTGTCAAAGCAGGATAAGAGTATAGACATGCCTTAATAACATCATTTTTTTGTTTTTATTTGAATCATCTCAAAATCTCTTTTACTTTCTTTTTTTTAAAAAAAATTGCTATATTGTTAAAATTTAAAAAGTAAATTCTATAAATAATCTCTCATAACAGGATGTTTTTATATTTAATTCCCAATTGTAAAAATATTATATTCATGGTTTTCAATTTTTAAAAATTATTTCATAATTAGTTATTTAAGAGAGCAAATATTACCAAATGTTCTTTTCAACAAATAGTCCCCTAAAAGAGTATTGTTAGATAATTTTCAAAAATTAAAGACTAGATGTATCCTAATAAAGGAGACTAAATTCACCAATTACACAAAACTCTCTCTAATAAAATCATACTTATGTAATTTACTCAAATTTGAAACTAAAACTATTTTCTCCGAGAAAATTAATGCTAATAATGGAGCAATGGATGAATTTGAAATTGAATAGAGTCTGTGATTAACACTAATGTAAAACTAAAGTACACCCAGAAAGAGATAAGTAAGATAACTAGAGACCTTATTTACTTTAGTAACCCTTTTTTTTTTTGTTGTCAATAGACCATCCCACCGTAGACCTCTAACCCGTACAGAACGCCGGCGTACTTTTCCAGGCCGCCGTTAACAAGGCGGAGATCCCTCATTCTCTGGAAGACGTGCCAGGTCAGCAAGCTATCGGAACCGGCCTGGTGGCACTTCCCAACCGCCCGGCTCACCTCCAGCGCTCCGGCCAGCCGGTCCAGCCCTCCGTAGAGGCTCTCACAGAATCTCATCAGGTGCTTGACGTCGTAAACCCGGGTCCCGAAGTAGGTCTGTAGAATTACCAAAAAGTCCTCCAGCCGATTCGGCAGCGGTCGTTGCGTCAGGATCTTCGCCACGTAGCCGAAATCGTACGCGCTGTGGAACGTGACCCAGCTCACGCGCTGGTTGAAGAGCAGGCCGGATGACATCATCAGCTGGCCGAACCGGGCCGAGTCGATCCCCTCCTTCCGGTTCTTCTCAAAGTCTATGCCCTGGCGGCGGAGAAGCTCGATGGAATCCGAAGAGTGGAGATCACGCTCCCAATCAAAGTCGGAGAAGTTGAACTGCCAGATGCACCGGCCTCCGTTGCCGCAGACGTCAGGGAGATTCCCGTCGGCGTCGGATAGGGTCAATCCGATCTGGATGATATTCAGAGCGTCAACGTTCATCTTCAGCAGCATGTACTGCTCCGCGGCGGAGCGCCACCGGCGTCCCCCGGGGCAAGGAAACCCCTCCTGCTTAAACACGACGCCGGGAAACTCGGTGTCCATCGACACGTAATTGTACGAATCGACAACCTTCTCTATGATTTTGAACTCCGATTGGAGATTATGCGCCCAGACTTCTCGGACGGTGACGGATTTTGGATCGGCGAGGGGGGCGGACGAAGCCATGATCTTGAACCGTTTTGGAAATCGTCAGTGTTCCGGCAAAAAGAAAAAGCGAGCGTGAAGGTGTATATGAGTCGGATCTTCTTCTTTAAAGAGGGAAAAAACGCAGAGACGGCATGCCTGGAGCGAATTACAGGAAACATATATAGGGTTAGGGTGGAGGAAAAGTCGGAGAGCAGCCGGATTTTGGAAACAAACTCAAGACTCCGCACTCCAAAAGGTCTTAGTACCGCCAATTTTCGTTATTTCCTAATTGCTAAATAATTCATTTATTATTATTATTATTATTATTATTATTATTATTATTATTATTATTATTATTATTATTATTATTATCTTTAGAAAAAATTATCCAAAATAATTCTAACTTTATCTGGTCTTTTAAAAATAATCTTGTTATTCACTGTGATCAATAATAATTTCAATTTTACTGACCGTTAAGTTGCTAACGATGAATTAACGGAAACGACTTGTTTTGCATAATAAAATGAATGTTGGGATTATTTTTTGAAGATTTTTTGTTTTTATATTTTTTTTGAAATTTTCATTTAAATTTTTAAAATTACTTTCTACCTCCATTTCTTTTTCTTTTTTTTAAATATTAGTTTTACTTTAAAAAAATAAAAATAATAGATATAAAGAATATTGAAAATTATAAAAATAACTAAAACAATACAAAATAAATGAATAAATAAAGTAATTAATAAAAACTAACTTGGAACTGGTAATAAATAAAATAAGTATATATATGGAGTCATGGGTTTTAACATTTTACGCAATATATAAAGTCCTGATATACTAATTATTTTTTTTTGAAAGAATAGGCCTGCCGCTAAAAGCTGGAATTATTCTATATATATTTTCTAAAGAATAAGAAAAAGTGGTACATTAATACTTTTTATACTACGTAAAATATTAAAACCCACCACTTCGAATATTTTTATTTTAATTCTTATCAGTTTCAAGTTAGTTTTTATCGATTACCTTATTTATTTTATTAATTTTGTATTGTTTTAGTTAATTTTCTCATTTTTGTTATATTTTATATCTATTGTTTTTATTTTTTAAAAAGTAAGACTAATCTTTAAAAAAAGAAATGATGGGGGTAGGAAGTAATTTTAAAAATTAAAATGAAAATTTCAAAAAAAAAATTAAAAAACAAAAATTCATCAAAAATATAATAATCCAAACTTTTAGTTTATTGCGCAAAACATGCGTTTCCATTAACCCACCATTAGCAACTTAATGGCGATTCAAAACTCGTAAATTTCAGTAAAATTGGGATTATTATGCATTACAATGAAAGGTGAGATTATTTTTGAAAGATCGGATAAAGTTAGGATTATTCTAGATAATGTTTCCTTATTTTAACCAAAGTACTCTATGAACACGAGCAAAATACTCCGTATTTAATTTGTTTACATTTCCAGCACAAACTATTGCAGTATAAATAAAATAAAACTCTACTAAGAATAATAAAAATGTACTATTATATCCGTCCAATTTAAGATACATATATACTATTTATACAATCAAATTTTAATCATGTTCTTTATTTATTTTAACTACTCATCTGAGATAATAATGTAGTCTTGTCACATCTTCTTTTGTAAAACTTGTGATGTAGTTTTTTAAATATATAAATTTTATTTTTTAATTCCATGCTATTTGTTAATTAAATTGAATTAAAAATAATTTCAATCAACTCTCATAAACAACACGAGACGATTTAAATTGGGACGGAAAAAGTAATCAAATAGCCCATTTAGGATAAGGTTTCTTTTCTTAGAACAAAACAAAACACGGAGTAATTTTATTTTGGGAAAAAGACTAAAGTAAGAGTAAAACATTGAAAATATACCAAAATAGGATTTCCATGTTTTTATTCCCGAAAAAAGAGTTAAAATGCATTTACATTACTAAACATGGTTATGTACATTGGGCCTGTTTGGGAATAGCGTTAGCGTTTTGAAAAGGCTATCTACGGGCAGCGTTTAGCGTTAGCGTTTTCAAAGTAATCTGCACCGTTAAAATTTTATCCAAAACGCTAACGCTAATCTCTAACGCTATTCCCAAACAGGCCCAATAACCAAAAAGTAATCTACACATGTCCAATGACACATTATAACCACAATACCACAGTGTGAAGTCCTATTTCAGGAATGAAAACATGAATTGCCATAGTGTTGGTTCCTTTGATGGTTGAGGCGGTTGCTTGCAAAGAGGCCTTATCTTGATTGAAAGATGGAGGGGTGCAAGATGTTTAAATTTTTTTTCTAATTATGAGATCTTGGTTCGCGCATTGAAGCAAGGAAGAAACTTTGCTTGTTTTTCCTGTTTGGAGTCTATCCTTGAAGATTATTTTGAGTTAATGCACTTCTTCGTTTTTGTTTCTTTCAATTTTATCCGTTGTTCTTTCTACTTTGACTAGATATGGAATGTTTATCGACCTAGTTTTGTTTCACTTTTGATTTCGTTCGAATGAAGTTTCTTCACCTTGCCTAAAAAAGAGAGTAAAATCTTGTGAGATTGCTTTTGATCACATTAGTGAATATGGATTAGTGGCCGGATTAAATTAAAACTAGATTCTAAGTTTGAATATCTTAATTACTTTTTTAAATTTTTACAAGACAATTAATTTAGTTTTTTATAAAATAATATATTCACAAGCGTACTTTATAAATAAACTACTGTCAACCCGTGCTTCGCACGGGCTCGTATACATTCTAAATTTTTGATATTTTATAAATATAATTTTATTTATTTTAAATGAATATTTTTTTACTCTAAGATATACGGAGTATATTTTTTAAATAAAAAGTATAGTTTAAATAATGATGTACATGCACTAAAAATTCTATAACTATTTTATTAAAAAAAGTATTACATTAAATAAAAGATAAAAATGCCAAAAAAAATTTAATATCTTTGAAGGTGAAATGTTTTTTTCATTTTTTGAAATTGAAATATTTTTAAATTAATAATGGAGAGTCTTATACATTCTCTTTTTTAAAATTTTACAATCAATATACATATTTAAAATACGGAGTATATTTTACAATAGTGAAACATATATTTATAGATCGTTAGAAAATATTAAAGTTTTATACAGAATATAATCAAAGCAATGTTTGTTCATGCTAAAATATAATATTCATTTAATATAATACAATAAAATATATTAAAAGATCTTAAAAAAAGAAGCTTAATGAACCAATGAAGTGCCTCCATCTCATCAATTAGTGCACATGTGGATGCACATGTGGCATGCCACATGTCAACACCACAACCAGCACACTCAATTTTACATATATACTAGTATACTATATTTTGACCCGTTCCATGCACGGGTTCGAACAAATTTTTTATCGATTCTTATTTTTTTCCTATGTAATATTTTTTGCGGATTAAAGAAAATAAATTTCTTACATGATTTTTAATACTATATACATCAACATCAGAGTAGAATAAATAATATTTTAAGAATTCAAAGCATACAAAACAAAGACTTATTAAAAGTTACATATACATACATACATACATACATAGATATATATGTGTGTGTGAGTGTATCATACATATACATATATATATATATATGTATATATATATATATATATATATATATATATATATATTAAACAAACGAATCAAGTAATTATCAAAGATAACAATTATCACATATATACATAATAAGGGATTAGGATAACTTCTGGCGTCATGACGTCGTAAAGCTGTGGATGTCATTTTTTTATCTTTTGAAAATAATGATTAAATTTTAGGTCGAAAATCATTTTTAAAACCAAATGCTCCAATACCAAAATGTAAACACCTCAACTTACGTATTCCGAATTAATGAATTAGTGAATCAATATCTCACTAATTAGAATCCACATGCACAATATTTTAAGACATGAATAAAAGTTCAACATTTAAAAAAAATTAAATATTCATCTAAAACACAAGTCTTATCGGAGTAAAATAAATTTAAACGTTGCAGAAGCTAGCCTTTAAAGTAACATCATTAAAATATTTTTGTAATTAAATAAATTAGTTCAATAAAATAATTAATTTAATATAAATAGCTTTGGGCCACCAACTTTGCTGAGCATCACTGTCCACCAGGCTGCTCATCCAATATCTAATTTATTCCTGCTTGCAGTCCCAGACAACAAAGATTACACGCTCAAGTGAAAGTTGAGTGAGAATATATCCAAGGCTTGAACCAATTTACAGAGTAATACTACAAACATACACGATCATACAACACCATGCAAGCAATCACTACGCCAAAAACAGTATCAGATGACTGTTGATTAACTACTGTTAATGGAAACATAGTAGTTGGAAAAAAACATACTACTGTAAGTTTTTCTTGGCAACAGAACAGTAGTCTAGCTATTTTGCTTTAAAACTGTTTTTAAAGTTTTGAGAAATGGTAATCTATCACTAGTTGTCTGTGTCCGTTCAAAATACAGCTTTTGTTACAACAGTTGTTAATAACAAGTTAAGAATACTCTATTTAAATAGTAGTCTGGTGTTTTACTCTAGAACATTTTTTAAACTTATTAGACACAGTTATCTATCGCTAGTTGTTTGTTTCATATGGTTTTTTTGCCACTATTGTTTCTAATGGGAATAGAAGATTCTTTTGTAATAGTAGTCTATGAAGTAAGGGTAGATCTGTTTTTAAAGTTGTGCGAAACGGTAATCTTTTACTAGTAGTTCGTTTCATCTAAAAATACAGTTTTTGTTGTCACAGTTGTCAAAAATTAGTTAAGACTACTATTTATAAACAGTAGTCTGGTTTTTCAGTTTAGAACTGTTTTTAAACTTATAAGAAATAGTAGTCTATTGTAAGTTGTATGTTTCGTATGGTTTTGTTTTGCATAGTTGTTTATTACTCCCTCCGTCCACAAATAAACTTTACATTCACTATTCACAGGGTCAAACTTTATTCACTTTGTTGGCTTATTTTTGTCACCCATTTGATAAAATAATATAGTCATGTCACCTCTAGTTTTGTAGATCTTTTGATATAGTTTTTTAATATGTAATTTTTATTTTTCAACTCTACACCATTTTTCATATAAAATGATTTGAAAATAACTTCAGTCAAACATCATAACTCGCAATGTAAAGTTTATTTGTGGACGAAGGGAGTATAAGAATAGAAGACTCCCTTGTAACAGTAGTATATTTATATAGCGTAGAACTATTTTTAAAATTCATAGAAACCGTAATCTATTACAAGTTGTCTATAATAAATTCAGAATAGCCTTTTTAAACAGTAGTTAGACTATTAAGCCTAGAACTATTTTTAAAGTTTTGAGAAACCGTAATGTATTACTAGTTGTGTGTGTCACACCGTTTTTTTTCACGGTTATCTATAATAAGTAAAGAAAACTGTTTTTAAGAGNTCTACACCATTTTTCATATAAAATGATTTGAAAATAACTTCAGTCAAACATCATAACTCGCAATGTAAAGTTTATTTGTGGACGAAGGGAGTATAAGAATAGAAGACTCCCTTGTAACAGTAGTATATTTATATAGCGTAGAACTATTTTTAAAATTCATAGAAACCGTAATCTATTACAAGTTGTCTATAATAAATTCAGAATAGCCTTTTTAAACAGTAGTTAGACTATTAAGCCTAGAACTATTTTTAAAGTTTTGAGAAACCGTAATGTATTACTAGTTGTGTGTGTCACACCGTTTTTTTTCACGGTTATCTATAATAAGTAAAGGAAACTGTTTTTAAGAGAATTGTGCGTATTAAGCCTAAAACAATTTTAAAAGTTAAGAATACTCGTTCTAAACAGTAGTCTAGCTCTTAAGCCTAGAACTATTTTAAAAGTTCAGAGTAACGGTAATCTTTTTTACAATGAAAATGGATACGCTTTCTAACTTTACTTTCATACTTTCGGATAATATATGTACAACAATCAAATAAACATTGTTTCAAACAATTATATTGACATGAAAAAATAAACACTTCCATTGAAACGAAAGAAAAAGTACATGGACAGGGTACTGTCCCGCTACACACAAAGGGAATTAAAAACCCATACAATCAATCAATCTCACATCATAAAACCAAAAAACAATAAGAAGATGGCGAGATGAAAATAAGAGTACACAAAATTTATTAAAAACAAAACTAAGAGTACATTGGCTTGCTTCAATCCAAAGTAGAAAACAAACAAAATTCAAAGAATGAAACTCCATATTCTAAAATTACTCAAATTAAAGAATACAGACCAAATCTTAAAGGTAAGAGTGCCAATTACACAAAGATTGGTTTTTAGCCATGGTTTCCCCAATGACTTAAGCTTGACCATTTGCCTTTGTGGAAGAGGGAACAAAATCATCACCCCTCTTAGTCTTTCGCACTGCTGGTTGCTTGGCGTCCTGGCTTTGGCATGGCAGCATCACCATTACCATCCATAGCAGATTCATCACTCTTCATACATGAATCCTTGACCTGCCATTGAAAATAACCAAGGTAATAAAGTAAATGAAACACTAAATGTAAATTTTCTATATGTAGAAATCTTAAAAATGTTAAGGCTAATGAATGAGGGGCTATAAATTGGTGTGTTTATATA
>OOIL02006840.1:212889-226054 GCA_900332095.2 Cuscuta campestris | reverse complement strand
GTCCATGGCAGCAGCATTTCCAGCCCCATACTTCCCAAGGTACAACTGATCAAGATGAAACCACCAAAAACCAAAAGAACCTCAAGAAGTATGTGTGCCATCCCATCCCTCAAGAAGACTGAGTTCAGCAAACAAACATCACAATGGAGTATGCTATTCGAAAATGGCAGCACTGGAGATCATGATTTGCCAACAGCAGCTTTGGGTGGCTCTCCAATGAAGTAGTCTAGCCAACCCCAGTGATGCCACTGCCCAGCCCTAGAGAACAGAAAATCAGGGCCTAAACACCACTGACCAGCTGGTTCATGCCACAGAAAACCATTCCACGTACCTGGTTGTGTCCTATTCCTTTTAACAATACCATTACAGCTTCATGAACAAACCACAGAGACTGGGCAGTCCAAGACGAAGTCGTGCAAGCAAAGAAATGAAGAACAAGGTCACAAAGCAAATTCATGATGCACGATCAGTTTGTAGCTCCATTACAGTCCCCATTTGATTAGTATTACCCTCAAACAGCCAACCAAACACCAGCCCAGGCAATAAAGGCTAGACCACTAGTTCAATAAATTAGTTCAATAAAATAATTAATTTAATATAAATAGCTTTGGGCCACCAACTTTGCTGAGCATCACTGTCCACCAGGCTGCTCATCCAATATCTAATTTATTCCTGCTTGCAGTCCCAGACAACAAAGATTACACGCTCAAGTGAAAGTTGAGTGAGAATATATCCAAGGCTTGAACCAATTTACAGAGTAATACTACAAACATACACGATCATACAACACCATGCAAGCAATAATCCACCTTCACGATGCAAGCGTACAATAATATACGGATAAGTCACATCATCATATTACATTGTTATTAGTTAGGAATCATTGTAGCTCAATCATTTATTCATTGCTATTAACCTATGACAGCTAAGACTCATTCTTAACAGCCTAGAGTCATGGGCATCCAAGCACTGCCTGGAGCCACACTCGAAAGCTCAAAGAACTTCTTTGAGGTGGGTTAGAGCCCCTCTCTAGCACTACCACACAGGTCAGATTTTCAGGCCTCAGATTTATGTCAAGGTATTTAGAACAACTCAACATACACATTAAAACAACAATAAAATTCTATTCACGCTCCTACACCAATTTCATAGTAACTCAAGAAACAATTCATCAAATTCAAAAAACAAACCCCAAGACATAATCAGCCGTTTGAACAAATATGAATATTGTGTTGTCTTATAAATTAATCTTAACCGTAGATATATGACATCATGACTCACCACGATAAATATACCAGTTAAAGCAAACAAATCCACGACGAATCAAAAACGGGACAAATCAGCGATGCAACAACAGACAACGACCACTAGCAGCTTCACGCAGCACGGACTAAACTTCATTGCCGCTTCAAAGGATCGATCCCCCTGCTCTGATGGTTGCTTATTTTTCTGCACGTAATACTCCTTAATCTGAATAACTCCCTTTTAATCGATACATGTGTATATATGAAGAGTGCACAGTAGGTTTAGATATATTATTATTATAAAATAAAAATCTTTATATTTATTTATTCTATTACAACGTCTATTTTATTATCGAGACCTACAATTGGATATAAATTTGATAATAAAGAGATTACTTTGAAAATATATTATTTTAGCCCTATCTGTTTAACCTTTATTTAATTTAGGAAAAAATCAGAATTACAATTTATCAAAAATTCCATTATAAAATTCTAGGGTATATTTTGGCACGCTACAGGTCGTGGGACACGCGCCTAGTTCTGCGAGAATATTTAGAAGATTAAGCACAGAATCCTCTGTTCGAAGCTACCATACATCACTCCTTATATAGGTGATTTTTTAAAAGTATCTTGATTACTTCATTTAGAATGACTCGTTTAATGTTCAACAATCATTAAAAAATATTTTATGTGTTAACCTCATCATTTTCAGGAGTCACTATCGTAATGATAAACGGAAGGGAATGACCGAGATACCAACACCACCTGCATAGTGACCGTGCTCACCTTATAAATAGGTTGTCCCATTGAAACTAAGTACCTGTCATTTTGGGTTTTCCTTCATAAGACCTTTCTACCACAAGGGCTTCAAACCTATTCTTGCTACTGTAAGTTCGTCGGGGAGCAGCGCAAATCACCAATTGAAAGCTATGCAAACAAATCAATCAATTATGCTGTAGAGAAAATACTGCAGCACTGTCAGAGTAACAAATGATAGACAGTGTGCTATAGCACTTCTCTGTCACAAACACACACAGAAGCAGATGATGTAGAGGGCGTTACAGTGCCTACTGGGCAGAATGTTGTAACTATAAAATGCGTAAAAAAAATAACACCAGATATGTTTACGCAGTTCGGAGCAAATTCTCCTATGTCTGCGGGGCCCACGTCCGTGTAATAGCCCTCCACTAAATCACTAGATGCAAGTTACACCGGTACATAACAACATGATGAGACACACTTCTCCGAATTGTTTTGACAAAACTTCTAATATAGGATTTCTAACTCGTACCCTGTACAGATCCGCTTCGGCTATCACATCTCCACCGAGATCACAAGGACAAACGTGTTGGCAGCCCACTCGTTCAGCTCTAGTTCATCTCCTGGATGTCACGATCTATTTAGCATTGAAGATCTCGTCCTTCATGTAGATCGTAACCTTCTTCACGCATGGGAAGCTCCGGGATGCGACAGGAATGCTCTACATCAGCGTATATTCTTCGTTTTCCCTCTCGATCGCTCCAAGTAATTCCCAAGGACCTGCTGCGTTTTTATAGGATTCTCTTAACACAATTCTAGTAGGAATAGGTTCGTAGAAGTTGGCTTGAACTCAACTTCCTTAATCTTGATCCACAAGTAGCCTAAAGAGTTGGGATTCCTTAACAAGTACAGCTGGAGTTATTATCATGTAGTCACAATCTCAATAGGTCTCTAATTCAGATTGCAGCTTAAAATCCCGTACTTAGACCTCTGATCCCGCACACTATGTTGCAGCATTGTGCTGGAGCATCTTTTGTGTCAACCTCGAAAACTGCAGCAACTCTAGAAGTCTAAATAAAATAAACCTCTCCTAACAAATAGAGGTTTCTACCTAGTAAAACACCTAACAAATATGGGATTCTATTTTGCCAAAAGTCTAGCCTACACCATGGAACTAACAATCTCCCCCTTTGGCAATTTTTTGGCAAAATACATCGTGCACCATGCGCATAAATGATTAAAGCATCTTTTAAGAACTAAGCCTTTTCTCCCCCTTTTTGACACAAAATATGCCAATCTCATTTTGGGTAAAAAAGAAAAGTAATACTAAGTTATTTTAAGAGCATACAACAATAATAACAAATAAAATCTACCATTAAGATCCATGCACATGCTTCCCATCTGAATTTTATGCCTGGAGCTCCATCCCTTTTTGCAATTTACTCCCCCTCAGGATATGCGGGTGTTTAACAAACCGTTACAACCTGAGAACTCGAGTCCCACGAGCCTCAACAATACTTGCTCGGAGATACCGCACTCCAAGACTTCAACCCAAAGGAAAATACCTTTCCTTCGTACAACCAAGGGAAACAAGCTTCCCTTAACGTGTATACAACACTAAGCACTCAAGAACAAGACTCTCTTTAAGAGTAGATGATGAGTAAACTAAGTACGCTCAAGAACAACTCAAACTTCACACAATTTGGCTCTAGAAAGCTATGGAAAATGATGTTATATGAATGAAATGATAATGTGTGTAATGTGAAGTGAATTGATGTGTAAAGCAGACCCAAACACCCCTTTTTATAGTGCCAAAATAGGCTCCAACGGACCAATACATTAAAGGGGTGATTGGCTTGATTTATGGGATTGAATAAATATGGGATCTGCAGGATATTTGCTTCCCATCGATGTTTGGAACTTACCCATCGCTGGTAAGCCAATTTTCCTTCAGTTTTGAAGCCAACGGTTGCCTACCCATCGATGGGTACTAGCTTCCCATCGCTGGGTGGGAGGTTGACTTCCAAACAAGGAAAGAATCAACCTTAAATGACTACCAACGGTCATGCCTTCCCATCGATGGTTAAGCCTTCCCATCGCTGGGTTCCCATCGATGGGTAAAGCTTCCCATCGCTGGGTAAGGGTGATAAGTTCGTTTTGTACGCACTTATCTTCTCTATATTTAATGTGTTATTGTCTAATTTTGGATTAAACAAATCAATTTCTCAATGGTTTTTATATCTTTTATTTATAATTGCAAAAGTGTACAAAAGTTATGTCTTGTTGTAAAAAGAATAAAAATTGAGTCAAAAGTGGTACAAAAAGGTAAAAGATTGTGCAAATAGAATGCAACGGAGCAAAGAGATTTGTTCGGAATTTGAAGTCGGCACAGAAGGAAAAGTTGTTCAGAATAAAATTTTGAGCAAGTGTGTATTTTTAGAAAATATTTTAGGACCGGATCAAAATCCGGCCAACCAGGTGCTGCCACGTGGCGCAACCTGGCTGGCCGGCCGATTGTGGAAGCAGGGACATTTTGAGGCAAGTCAGATTTGAGGAATCAATAAACAAATTGATGAAAGTAAAGAAGGAAGCAAGCTAACGCAAGTAAGAAAGAAACAAAAAAAAATATAAAGGAGAGATTGCATTCATTGGATAATTAGAGCCGTCAGCCGCACCTCCTCCCTTTTCAGCACAGGCGTGCGCCTAGACCTCAGGCCCACGCATGTCAGAGGCCTGGACCGAAATTTTCTCCTATAAAAGGAGGGCTTCGCCCCTTCATTTACATCAAGCCTTCTTCCGGGTCTTTTAAGGCCCGGACCCAATTTCTAGCTCCCGTTCTCAATTATATTTTAATATTTTAGTTTAGTTTTGTTCCGGTTATCCCAAAGTGGCTCCGACTCTGCTCTCTGTTGTAAGTTTAAATACTTGCAATTTTAATAAAATGTTCTTTTCTTTTATGTTCTGTTAATATCTAGTATGGGTTAGGACTCAGATTAGGGTCTTGGCTAAATTTGGGCATATACTCTGTATGTTTATTTAATAGTTGGAATAATTGTTCTAGAATTATTTTTATTGTTAAATTAATTAGTTATGTCGAGAGAAAAATTAATTAATTATTGGAAATTAGTTTTTGCCTTGTCTATGAGGATATAAAATTAATTAAGCCAAACTTTTTTAGAACACATTAATTTTGCCTTGAGAAAGGATAAGTTAATGAAATATTTGTGATAGAAATATTATTATTCCAATTATTGATTAAATATGTGACAACAGTAGTTAACTCACATGATGCCTTGGCCCGAAGTCTAGTCCTATACCCGTACTATTTATTTTCTTTTTCTTAAAAGCACCCGGTAGTTTAGTTTACTTTCAAATCAAATCGAGAAGACTTTCAGACCCGTCCTAACCTTCGTCTAGTTAGAAAAATTAGCTAATTCCCTTCGTCCACTCCTCGAGAGACACGACACTCGGAGAATACTAACCCTTCATTGGGAAGGTTGACTTACCGAAAAAACTCAATCGTCAAATGGCGCCGTTGCCGGGGAGTGGCACGGTTTTAGTTTAATTTTTTAATTAGCTTGGGTGAAGACCGGTTAGGTCGATCTTCTCACCTCTTTTTCACAAGCCACCCGTAGTAATCATTAAAAATGAATTTTCGAGATGATTACTACGATCCACCTCCTTTCTACCAACCACCCAACCATCCACCATCATTTTCCCAACAGTCCAATTCCTATCCACCATCACCACCACCATATTATCCACATCAAGATTCATATTATGATGACTACTCAGTCAATAATGGACCTGATTATTATCCATACCATGAGGAACCACCATATGATACCCCGTCTCAGAGCTTTGGATATTCTCCATACCAAGACAACTGTGGGGATTATTATGAATCTCATGGTGATCAAGATGATTATGACGAACAAGGGCCAATGTACGATGACCAGCTAGATCCACTTATTGAAGAGATTTTGTGGACTGAGAAAAGAATACTTTATCTTGACCTAGCATTAGTAATGGAGTGTTCATTATTTGAACCACGCTATTGCCGTGATTACTCTCTGACTCGTGAAGAGCAAATCGAAGCAAACAGAGATGCAATCCAGGCGAGAGAACGATTTCTCAAAACAGTCCAAGAAGAACGCCAACTGCTCCAAACCCAGAAAGATAACGAACAACGCGAATATTGGGAGAATATGCAAAAGATGCTGGAGGATTTTAAGAAGGCTATGGAACAACAAGAAGAGATGGAGGAAATTGTTGTTCTAGAAGAGGATGAAGAATCTGAGACAAAATCTGAAACTGAATCCAACAATGTCTCAATTCTTGAATACCCACAAACTCCATCACCACTGTATATCAAAAACAAGATAACACTTGCAGAAATGATTGCACGAGGTACAGTGGTGATGCTTCCTGAAAGCCCACGAAGTTTAATCGTACAAGATGTGAAGCCTACCGAGGGTCCTGTCTCGGAACCGCCTTCACCAGCTGCACCAGAAACGTTGGAGGAACCTGTCCTCCTAACATGTGTTGAAGACACTTCTCCAGAGGAACCTGTTCTGGAGAAATCTGAGCCCACCACCAACCCCCTTTATACTGATGAGTCTGAACAACCTATAGACGAGGAACTACCCTGTGATGCTGAGTCCATTCCGTCTATATGAGTTCTTAATATTGAAGTCTCACCGGAGGATCCAGACGAAGCCTTCTTTGACTCCCTACTTGACGGGTACAACCATTCTTACCCGAAGGAAAGTTATAGTCAAATAAGCTCGGACGAACTTTTGACGAGCGACACTGAAGACTCAGGGGAAGGCGATGCCGTAATCATCGAACCACAAATAGAAAGTCAGCCCATTGGGGACTTGGAAAGTCAAATCCTGGCATTAAAGGCCAATGATGTGGATACACCGAGGAGACTCCCACCACCACCCATCCAAGATGAGTCTCCTCCATTTTTCCTATTGCCACCAAGCCGCAAGAATGAGTCAAAGATCCTAGACTTTGACTACAAAAGAACAGAACAAAGGTGGCATCAGAAGAGAGTCAAAAAGGTCAAACTTTATGACTCTCGGATCGGTAAGTCCCGTAAAAAACGGGCTAACGTCAAGCTAGTGACGTTAAAGAAGCGCTTCTTGGGAGGCAACCCAAGTAAATAAATTTTATTTTTTTTCTTTTTCCTTTTTATGCGTTTTTGTGTGTTTGTGTGTGCAGGTGAAGCTTGGAATTAGGAATGCTGGTGAACCATTTTGACTCAACAAAAAAAAAAAGAAATGGCTAACTTTTGTGCATAAAATTTTTGTAAAAAAAAAACATTTTCAAAAGAAAAAAAAATTGAGAATGGTCTCTGTCCCAAACTCTTGTTTTTATCGCTTAATGACCTCGAGGACGAGGTCAACCCTAAGTGTGGGGAGATTGGAGTTTGGTACAGAATGTTTTTATTTGTGTAGGAAAACTTTTTGAAAATATTTTTATACACTTTGTTGCATTTTGTATATTAATAGTGATCTATGCACTGTGTACGGAATGACTGTCTAAGCTGGAATGGTACTTAAGTGGACACAAAGAGTGACGCCTTCGGGAGCCGAACTTGTCCCACCATTCCTACTGGGTCATTTCGTAGAAAGGTTTATTCGGGTGAGCCTAAGAGCACCTAATTGGCAGCAATCTGCCCGGTCCCGAATACTCTGAATCGGTCTAGTTATCACTATTGATACTTTTAAAATTGTTTTACACTTTTTACTCTTTTCATAGGTAGAATTATTTTTAAGAGCCTCCTTATGCAAAAAAAAAAATAGCCAAAATTTTAAAATTTTTCTTTAAATTGCACATATAGTCTTTTTATTGGTTAACTTTAATAAGTTTTGTAAATAAATAAATTTGGATACTAATGTGTAAAAAAAATCATTGTTTTAGTGAATAAATATTAACTCGTAAAATACGTTAAGGTCAAACATTTGTAACTTGTCATATAAAATGATGTTGTTTCGCTACCTCAACTTGAGTATGAGGAGTATATTTTTCTGAAAATTTGATATTTCAATGATTGCATTGTAAGTTTTGAAAAAAAAATCAAGAATCAAAAAGTTCAAAGAACATACTTTGGCGAGACCAAGTTCTGGAGTGAATTCAAAGTCAAAAAGCATTTGGTTCTATGTCAGATGATGAGACTTATATTGAAGTTAGTGCCAAAAAGCATGCGGTTCTATGTCGTGTGATGAGGTTTTTGAGTGAATAAAAATCCAAAAAGCTCGTGGTTCTATGTCATGGGATGAGGATCAAAGTTTTTGCTTGTGTCAACATGACAAAGTGATGTTCTACAAAAAAAAAATCGAACTTACTCTTTGCATAGGAATAAATGATAATTTCAGAAAAGTTTTTTTATTTTGTTTTTTTTCAATGTACCTCTTTTTGACCTTAAATTATTTTGCAGTTATTATAAAACACTTACAATTCTTTTGTTTTAGACTTTAGTATCCAAGTTCGTAAATGGACAACTTTTACATTTAGCCAATAAAATTAATTTATGTGCATCTTTTAGGAAAAAAATAAAAATATTTTGCTAACTTTTTTTGTAAAAAGGGTGCTATTTCTAGTAGTTCTATTTTTGTAAAGATTAAATAATGTAAAAGAATTTTGTGTAACAAATTGATTAAAAATGTGGTCAATAGTTTTTCCAAAATATTTTTGTAAATAAGTGTTTGATCCAAAATTTCTTTTGTTGTTGTACTATGTTGCTTGAGGGCAAGCAACGCTTAAGTGTGGGGAATTTGATAAGTCCGTTTTGTACGCACTTATCTTCTCTATATTTAATGTGTTATTGTCTAATTTTGGATTAAACAAATCAATTTCTCAATGGTTTTTATATCTTTTGTTTATAATTGCAAAAGTGTACAAAATGTATGTCTTGTTGTAAAAAGAATAAAAATTGAGTCAAAAGTGGTACAAAAAGGTAAAAGATTGTGCAAATAGAATGCAATGGAGCAAAGAGATTTGTTCGGAATTTGAAGTCGGCACAGAAGGAAAAGTTGTTCAGAATAAAATTTTGAGCAAGTGTGTATTTTTAGAAAATATTTTAGGACCGGATCAAAATCCGGCCAACCAGGTGCTGCCACGTGGCGCGACCTGGCTGGCCGGCCGATTGTGGAAGCAGGGACATTTTGAGGCAAGTCAGATTTGAGGAATCAATAAACAAATTGATGAAAGTAAAGAAGGAAGCAAGCTAACGCAAGTAAGAAAGAAACAAAAAAAATATAAAGGAGAGATTGCATTCATTGGATAATTAGAGCCGTCAGCCGCACCTCCTCCCTTTTCAGCACAGGCGTGCGCCTGGACCTCAGGCCCACGCCTGTCAGAGGCCTGGGCCGAAATTTTCTCCTATAAAAGGAGGGTTTCGCCCCTTCATTTACATCAAGCCTTCTTCCGGGTCTTTTAAGGCCCGGACCCAATTTCTAGCTCCCGTTCTCAATTATATTTTAATATTTTAGTTTAGTTTTGTTCCGGTTATCCCAAAGTGGCTCTGACTCTGCTCTCTGTTGTAAGTTTAAATACTTGCAATTTTAATAAAATGTTCTTTTCTTTTATGTTCTGTTAATATCTAGTATGGGTTAGGACTCAGATTAGGGTCTTGGCTAAATTTGGGCATATACTCTGTATGTTTATTTAATAGTTGGAATAATTGTTCTAGAATTATTTTTATTGTTAAATTAATTAGTTATGTCGAGAGAAAAATTAATTAATTATTGAAAATTAGTTTTTGCCTTGTCTATGAGGATATAAAATTAATTAAGTCAAACTTTTTTAGAACACACTAATGTTGCCTTGAGAAAGGATAAGTTAATGAAATATTTGTGATAGAAATATTATTATTCCAATTATTGATTAAATATGTGACAACAGTAGTTAACTCACATGATGCCTTGGCCCGAAGTCTAGTCCTATACCCGTACTATTTATTTTCTTTTTCTTAAAAGCACCCGGTAGTTTAGTTTACTTTCAAATCAAATCGAGAAGACTTTCAGACCCGTCCTAACCTTCGTCTAGTTAGAAAAATTAGCTAATTCCCTTCGTCCACTCCTCGAGACACACGACACTCGGAGAAAACTAACCCTTCATTGGGAAGGTTGACTTACCGAAAAAACTCAATCATCAAAGGGCATTCTGCCTTGTGGTAATGTTGCACCAAGGCTTTAACAGCGATGGGTAAAACTTCCCATCGCTGTTTGGCAGGTTCTGGAAATCAGTTTCGCTGAGGGACTGCTTACCCATCGATGGGAAGATCTTCCCATCGCTGGGTGGCATGATTCTGGAATCCCGGGATCACTTACCCATGCATGGGTGAAATCTACCATCGCTGGATAGATGGCTAGTCCAGAACCATGGCTTAGCCGACCGGCACTGAAACCCGACCGAAAAATACAAAGTTCTCCAAAGTAAAAACTAAGTATATAAAACACTTATTTAATGTATTTTGATGTCAAAACAAGCTTTGTAAGTTGAAAACCACGTCGTTAAGGTAAAAACCACGGTTGACCAAGTCAACACCGTACACGGGTGGTTTTCACCAAAAGACCAAACCGAAAGGTGGTTTTCATGATGTTTTGATTGGAGAACCATTTAAATGCATTAAAAAACAATTCCCACACAAAAAGACTTGAAAACCACTTCATTTAAGTAAAAACCACGGCTAGCCAAGTTTATGTCGTTTCGCGTGGTTTTTATCAAACGACAAAAAACGAAAGGTGGTTTTTGAAGGGTTTTTGATGAAAAACTATTTAAATGTGCCCAGAAGTAAAAACCAGTCATAAAAAGTTGAAAACCACTTGGTTAGTTCGGACGCCAAAAACCAACGCCGAAAACCGAACGCCGGATGGCTTGGTTTTTGGTTTGGGCGAACACCAAGTGTTTTTAATGTTTTAAACATGTTTGAAAAACATTTTTATGATGTGTGAAATTCAATGAAAAGAATTTTAGCCTAAAGAGCCAAAGTGCAAAGCTTGGGTCGGTCTTAATCTCATTGTGACCGACTCAACGATGCTAAAGACTACGGTCTTCGTTCTTGATCTCTTTTAGCTCTTGTTCTCTTGCTTTCATCTTATATTTATTTCTCGCCTTGTATATTCAACAACTTGTCTCATTCACGGCGGTTTGGCATTATCAAAACCTGTCATAAAAACGAACACGGCTTAAGTACGAAAACACGTTAAACCCGTGTTTCAACAATTTCCCCCTTTTTGATAATGGCAAACAAGACGGGGTTATGCATAAGAGGATTGATTTGAGACTCAAAAAATGTTCCCCCTTAATAAATGCAATTTTCTTTTCAACAAAGTTTATGTGTTGAATAAGAGTTAGTTTTAGAAAGAGTTCCCCCTCAAGCTATGCATAACCTTTATATCTTCCCCCTTTTGACATTAACAAAAAGAATTAAAAGTAAACTTTTATTCATTAAAAGGGAAATGCGGAATACAACGGATAAAAAAATGCAATCGTATTTAATAAGGAGAAAATAAAGAAGAGGTCGTGGCGTCGGTGTTGGCCCTCTTCTTTGAAGTCTCGTTTTTGGTCCTTGACTTTCCTCTAGCCATTGTTGAAGCGTTTAGAAAGTGAGTAGAGGCTTAAAGTATGCAAAAGGAATGTAAATTGTGTTTTAAAAATGACCAAGGATGGTTAATATTTATAGGAAAAGAGAATTTGGGCCCTTGGTGTTCGAAAATATGTGGCTGTTGGGCATTGAATGAGGTGCCCAACGGCTATGATTTTTGAACTGCAACAGGCTTCCCAGCGATGGTAAGGTTCTCCCATCGATGGGAAGACAGGTACTGGAAAGGGAGGAAAAAGTGAAGGCAGCCTTCCCAGCGATGGTAAGGTTCTCCCATCCATGGGAAGACAGCTACTAGAAATTCGTTAAAAAAATTTTTAAAAAAAGTGTCAAACACCCAGCGATGGGAAGAAGTTCCCATCGATGGGAAGAGGGCTGCTGGTTAGAAAATACTTCCTTCCCAGCGATGGGATAAACCACCCATCGCTGGTTCCCCCTGAGTTCCTCACTTTGATATGTACCTGCAAAAAAGCAACACTTTGGTACCCAAAGTATGTCTATGGGTCCTTGGGGGTTAGTTAACCTTTATTGCCCACACACACACCCAAAATTCATTTCCTAATGCACACACACACACACACGATTAGATGATCGTTTAGGAGTTACCTTGGCCAACCCATTGTCTCGTGGTTGGCGGGTTCCAGTCTACCTGAACGGAGTGCCGATATCTCGGTGTGGTTTGTGTTGGTTCTGGTAACGGAATGTGGACTTTCTTCTTTTCGTCAAAGTAGAAGAAGTAATACGGTTTCTTTTGTGCACTTTTCTGTGGAGATTGCCTATGATACGAATATCCTTTTCTAAAGGATTTCTTTTCGTTAGCACCAAAAATATTGTGTGTTTCATTATAGGTGGAGTGCCTATGTTTGGTAAAACACACGGGAGCTATATGTCCTACCCTATTGCAATAATGGCATACTACGTTTGGGTTGAACATATGCCTAGGTTGATAATAGCTAGGGGGTCTAACCATATTCATCCTATTTTGAGAAAAGGATGGTCTATGCACGTTTTCAAAAGAATCATTTCTAGGTGTCCTCATGTTATTTCTCCTATTTTGAGAAAAATTATTATTATGCACAAAATTATTTTTCTTAGGTTGTCTACCATGAACATTTTCATTCCTAGGTTTTAGTCTAGGTTGTCTAGTGTCCTTAGGTTGACTAGGTTTTCTATTATCCTGATTTTTAGGTTTCTTACGTTGAACCTTAGATGGTTGTCTAGGTGGTGGGTCAACATTTTCTTTAACCTTAGCGTCATTTTTATTGAAACCTATTCCTTCCTTAGAAAAATGCATGGTGTCAAGGAGCAAATTTAAATCTTTGTGCGGAGTATTAAATTTCTTGACCGTACTCTCAAGTTTTGTGACTTGTTCCTCTAAAGCTTTGCAAGATTCACATTCGTTTGAGGAACTTTCTGGTTTGTCGGCGCTTCTTTTGCCATAAAATTTATTCTCTTGTTTTAACTTCTCATTATCTTTTTCCAGATTTTCAAAATCATTTTCAAGAGTGGAGAGGCGTTTCTTTAACGATTTGTTGATTTTAGAAGC
>OOIL02006840.1:132875-195096 GCA_900332095.2 Cuscuta campestris | reverse complement strand
GGGGCTAACAACTTTGATGAAAAAATGACAGACTCACCAGCCAGGAAAAGAATATGCAGAATTCACATGATAAGGGGGGAATCTATGGGAGATATGCTACCAGAGGATGATGAGGTGGTGAAGATTAAGTTAAAGCATGCTTATGAAAGCTGTAGACCGCATAATAACATGGCAATTTCTGACAAGTTCTGTTGGAATAACTTGCAAATCCCAAGAGTCAAATTGTTTATATGGAAGCTGAATAATGACATATTACCTTTCCCTGATGTTCTCTCTAGAATGAGCTATAGCCTGCCCTCTCAGTGCCCCTTTTGCAAAAAGAATGAAGCCACAGTAGACCACTGCATTCTTCAATGTGGTAAGATCAGATATATTTGGGATGAAATAGCAGATATAATAGAGGGACCTAGAATCAGACTTGTTACAACCATCAAGCAACACATTTTAGAATGGCACCTCAGATCAGAAACCCATACACTTCGTGGGAACATGAAATTGGTGATGCCAGGAGTTATTGGTTGGTGTATTTGGAAGCAATATTCTGCAATTTCATTCGGTAACGAAGATCTGAATACCAACAATATAATCTATAACATTAAGAGCAACATGAATTTGTGGAATTGGAAATACCGTAACAAGGGATAGATGATCAGAGATGAGAGCCTGGTTAATTCGGGAATTCAGATATTTGCGCTTGGGGGGAAATCAATTGCAACAACACTCACATGATGTTGTGTAAGTTTTGCCTATCTTTTATTTTCTTGGATTCGATGTATTGTATTTTGTATGTTGTGTAAGTTTTGGTTTCAACCTTCGGGGCTTCGGTCTAGTCCTCCCCGAACGTGTAACTCTATGATTTTATCAATAAATTCGGTAAGGGTTGCCTGGACCTTACCCCACTGATTTTGGTGGTGTTTTCGGGTTATATATATATATATATATATATATATATATATATATATATATATATATATATATATATATATATATATATATATATATATATATATATATATATATGACCCAATAGATTCTTTTTAGGCAAGAGAGATGGATCTTATCCATTCTCCAAATTGAAAATTGTAAAGCCGGACGGTCGATGCCATTCTCCGGCTGAGAGCTACAGAGAGACTCGGCGGTGCAGAAGTGCTCCTTTCTCCGGCAAGACCTAGAGACGGAGAGCTAGGGAGATTCGGCGGCACATTTTCCAGCAAGCAGCAGCCCCCATCAACGGAGATCTGGGGGAAAATTCGGCGAAGCAGCAGTGCTCCACTCACCGGCAAGCAGAAGCACCCGTCGACGGAGAGCTAGGGAGAAATCTGGTGATGCAACAGTGCTCCATTCTCCGGCAAGCAGCAACCCCTGCCATTATCAATATGTTTCAGACATAAGCTTTGGATTTTGATTGTGTGAGTAAATAAAATATAGAATTTACATCCTGATTTTGTTTTATTTTTCTGTTTGAGTGTCGAGAATCTTCTGCAGTGAGAATAAATTGTATTGCTTATCCTCAAATATATATATATATATATATATATATATATATATATATATATATATATATATATATGAGTAAATTCCCAAAATGTTCTTTGTAATAAGGTGTGTTTTCCTAATTCAGTCCTCAATAAGTTTTAATTACCTACATGGTCCTCTATAATTTAGATTTATACCCAAGATAGTTCTTCGTAAATAATGTTACTCAAATAATGATAAATTGGGAGATATTTTGGTATTTTGATCATCCAAATTTAAAGTATATTCCAAAAAACAGTTATTTCTGTACAACTAAATGTAAAATTAAAAAAATACATTGACTATAAATAATTCATTAATTATTCAAAACTTATAAAAAATCTTTTAAATTTCAAATCAAATACACATCTTTAATTAGAAAAAACCATTTTGGAAAGCACTTCATTATAAATAATCATTTTAAGAATTAATTCTAAATTTAGCGGATAAAAATACCAAAATACCCTCAATTAATCCTCATTTGAGTAACATTATTTACGAAAGATCATCTTGGAAATAAATCTCAATTATAGAGGACCGCGTATGTAATTAAAACTTATTGAGGACTGATTTAGGAAAACACCTTATTACAAAAAACAATTTTGGGAATTTACTATATATATATATATATATATATATATATATATATATATATATATATATATATATATATATTGTTGGAACACGGGTTTACGCCTATGTCGTACTAAGTCGTGTTCGTTTTATGACAGGTTTGATAATGCTAAACCGCCGTGACAATAACAAAGTTAAACTGAGCAAAACCAAGGCGAAGGAACATGGCATGATTAACTGAGAACCAAGAATCAAGAACGAAGACTTAGAATTATATTGAGTCGGTTTTAATGTGATCAAGACCGGCACAAACTTTCAAAACATGGCTCTCTAGGCTCATTTCATCAAAATACTTTTTGCATATTCAAAATGATTTTCTTAAGTCTTAAACCTGCCTAAAAACACTTGGAGTTCGCCCAAACCAAAAACCAAGCCATCCGGCGTTCGGTCTTCGGAAACCGGCGTTCGGCTTTTGGTTATCGGCGTTGGTTTTTGGCGTCCGAACCAACCAAGTGGTTTTCAACTTTTAATGATTGGTTTTTACTTCTGGGCATGTTTAAATAGTTCTCCAACAAAAACGCTTCAAAAACCACCTTTCGTTTTTTGGTCGTTTAGTGAAAACCATGCGAAACGGCGTAAACTTGGCTAGCCCTGGTTTTCAACTAAATGACGTGGTTTTCAAAATGTTTTACTTGGTTTCTTAGCAAAATGCATTAAACAAACATTTTCAATACTTGGTTTTTATTTTGGAGAATTTACATTTTTGACATCGGCTAACGGCTGACTAACCCAACCATGGGTCTGGCTAAACCAGCCCAACAGCGATGTTGGTGAAACCAACAGCGCTGTCTGGCTTGGGTGGCTGAAAACCATGGTTTGGCGTTAAGTCTTCCAACAGCGATGTTGGATGTTAGACATCGTTGTTGAGCCAAGGATGGGTTTCCAGAAACATCTGGAATAGCGATGTAGACAACCCTACATCGCTGTCCAACCTAAGCCAAAAAGAAATGCCTCTGGTAGAAAGTTTTTGAACAGCGATGTTGAAGTAATGAACATCGATGTAGGGACCTGACCGTTGAAAGGAATTTAAGGCTAAAACTTTCCTTGTTTGGAAGTCAACAGCCAAAACAGCGATGTAGGGGTATTGGACATCGTTGTTGGCATGACCGTTGCTTCCCAATTTTTAAAAACCAAGCCTAGAACAGCTATGTCCAAGCCTAGGACAGCGCTGTCTGGGTGAATTTCAGCAGATCCAAATTTAATCAAATCCCACAAATTGTGTCAATCACCCCTTAAATGTTTTGGTCCGTTGGAGCCTATTTTTCCACTATAAAATGGGGTGTTTGGGTCTGTTTTAAACATCACATTACTTCACAACTTCTACTCTTTCATTGCATATCATTCATCACTTTTTCATAGCTTTTTGAGAGCCATTTTTGTGAAGCTTGTGTTGCGTTCTTGAGCGTTCTTAGTTACTCATTATCCACTCTAAGAGAGAGTATTGTTCTTGAGTGTTTTTAGTGTTCTTAGACACTTGACAAGAGAAAGTATTTCTCTTGTTGTTCGAAGGAAGAGTTGTTTCCTTCGAAGGTTTGTTGAGGTTCGTGTGACTCGAACTCTCAAGTTGTACGGGTTTGTTAAGCACCGTTAAGCTTAACGAGATAGTAGTGTAGCTCGAGAGAGTCTCTCGGGAGGCTGGATTAGCCACAAGTTGTGGTGAACCAGGGTAAAATCGGTGTGCCTCTTACTCTTCTCCTTACTTCTCGTTTATTCATTTTTTATTCCTGCGATTTTTTGATCAAACGCTATTCACCTCCCTCTAGCGTTGGTCTATTATTCTAACATATATATATGTGTGTGTGTGTGTGTGTGTGTGTGTGTGTGTGTGTATGTATGTATGTATGTATGTATGTATGTATGTATGTACGTATGTATGTATGTATGTATGTATATAGGGATTGACTCCAGTGAAATGACACCTTACGATGAGATGACATGCTTCGGTCAGATGACGCAAAGCTCACCACTGGCCACTGCAAAGCTCACCAAAGACAACTACAAAGCTCACCAAACTGTAAGGCAAAGCTCACCATATTTTTTCAACACTTTGAATTCTTTTTAAAAAAATAAAATCAAAGGAAAAAGTGCTGACTAGATTTTGACCGTTGACCGCCAGCATTGACCGTCGCCGCCGCCGGACTCCGGTCGCCACTGCCGGCTGCCGCTGCCGCCGCCAGTCGTCGCCGGTCGCCGCCGCCGCTGCTCCGCCGCCTGCCACTGCTGCTGACCGGTGGTTGACCAGTGTTGCTATTTTATTTTTAATTAATTTTTTAATTTTCAAAATTTAAAAAAAAGGTGAGTTTTGGTGTTCATAGTGGTGAGCTTTGCTTTATTTCCAGGTAAGCTTTGCATTGTCCATTGGTGAGCTTTGTAGTGCAGTGTGGTGAGCTTTGCGTCATCTGACCGAAGCATGTCATCTCACCGTAAGGTGTCATCTCACTGGAGTCAATCCCATATATATATATTGTAACACCCCAAGCCGCATAATCCGAACCGACGAGTTAGCGAGTCGGGTTGCCACTAATTTGGTATTCACATGCATAATATTTAAAAACACTTAAAAGTAAAATAAACATAAGAAAACCCCCTAAATAGGAGTAAAACATGGATCATACCCTCAAAGTAGGAGTTTAAACTTAAACTCCTTCAAATAGGAGTAATTAATTAAAGATGTGTTTTGATTAGCCCTGCTCACCTGCTGGCCGCACAAACCACTCCAATCGAAATTATCGCCCCTTCTCGATCGCGATCTTCAATCTCAAGTACCGTCGCCGATCTTCTTCATTCCATCCCAGTTGCTGCCGCCTTCACCCCCAATCTCAAACCCCTCCCTGCCGCAATCGTCATCTCCGTGCGACGATGATTCCATCTCACTCCGTCCATCTCCCTTTCTCTCAATACAAACGATCTCCTTCCAGCCCTCCTCTCCACCATTTTCGTCGCCTAGCCTCTGAGCGGACGATGCTTCCATCACCTTACGTAAGTTTGAATTCAATTTATATTCAATTTGACATAAGTGATTACATTCAATTTTAAATCTCTGAAAATTTACTTCTTAGGGAATTACTTCGTAAAATAGGTACTAATTCTTTCAGCCATGGATAAGTTTGAATTTAATTTTATGTTCAATTTGAAATAAGAGGTGACATTCAATTTTAACTGTGAATTTACTTCTTAGGGGATTTTTTTTGTAAAATTGGTATTGAAACTTAATGATTATGGTGTTGGCAAATAGTAGAGTTTCTTGACATTTACCCCTTAGCTTTTTGACATTATGCATTAACATCTGTGATGTATAACATTATACATTGACATATCTTTCATTATACATTACCAGTAATGACATTATACAATGTCAAGGTTGGCATTATCTATTTAATTTGTTTAGCATTATGCATTCGCTTGTATGACGTTATACATTAGCATGATTGCCATTATATGATTACATGTGGCATTTCGTGTGATCTTTTTTGACACTGTATGGATATTTTAATGTAGCAATTTACTAAATTTTAATATGTAAGATATTGATTCATTTTTGTTGATGAAGTTTTGGGTGTGTATTGTTATTGATTTAGTTTTGTTTACATTCAAATTTGTTATTTTTTGTTGATTCAGTTTTGTTAATGATTCAATAACAATTTACTGTAAATCAAGATGACCAAACGAGAGTTCTTACCGACAACACGCAGTATGATTATGTTGATGAAGTTTTTCTTTAATAATCATACGATTGATTTGGGCGAGAGTTTGTGGAACTACTTGGTAAAGCAAGGGCAATGTCCACATGATCATGCGCTGGAACTTCTAGTTACAGCATTATGTTCCAATGGAAGAGTTGAAGAGGCACTGGAGTGTTCTAAGCAAATGATGAGGTGTTAAAATAAATTAAATTACATTAAACCACTTGAACACCACCCACTCTAAAGTGACACTAAAAAACTGTATAGGTAAGTTCACAAGTGACTAGCTAGAATGTAGCTCAAATGATCAAACATGGGATATAAATGGACATTGTGGATAAATTTGATATCAGGTAACGATAGTGTGAAAAGTTTATACTTACCATAAGATCCTTTCATAAAGTATGAACAATCTTAATCCTTATTGATGTTAAGATTAAAATTTCATTCATATTCTCTTAGAGATAACTATTCGAGTAGGGTTGAGTTCATCTTTTGTTAAATTCACAAGTGGATAGACGTTCATGTCATGATGACAGCATGGTGATCAGATGAGATTCTCCACTACAATGGATTAATTTCTAGCGAATCAAATGAAATGAGGGCTAAACCACTTGAACCAATATTAAGCTCGGTGCAATACCTGACATTATATGTTGCCATGTTTGGCACTGTGCCTTTTTTGACACTATATAGACAATTAATGTCTCACTGCCATTGACAACGGCAGTGCAAAGTGTGACGGTAGTGTCAGCGACTAATAAATTTTAATGTGTTTTATTTCTTGCTTTAGGTTGGTAACATGTATGTTCAATTTAGAGAGGAAGATCATGCTGCAAAAGCTCTTCAAAATTTTTCTTGAAGGTTTTATGTCGGTTAGTTGTGATTGTCTTTCTTGTACTTGACCTATTTTTATATCATTTGTATTCTTTTATTATTTTTTGTACCGAATTAGACATTCTCATTGACTGTTACTATAAATTGGGTAACATTTTCTCCACAAGATCCCATATTTCTATGCTTCTGTGTAAACACACTGCTTTGTACTTGCCCTAAAAAGGTTTGTTCAGATGGTATGTTAGAATAATTTAGAATAAGTGCAACATGTGACAAAAAAAATCATGATTTGAGGTTTAGCATATAAGGGTATTCATGGTTTGTTGTAAGAATGGTCACCTAATGATGTGTTTTGATTGCTTGCAGGGGATGTTTACATGTATGGTCAACAACGGGGAGACGATTCGGCAGAGTTGGATGAAACACGATAGAGAGGACGTTGCAGCAGCGCAGTGGGGGCAGAACAGGACAACAGTGGTGGCAGCGGTAAGGGGCTTCGATGACGGTTGCTGGAGGTTGAGACTTGGAGGTGAGCTGTTTTTGCTGAATTTCTTCTAAGTTCTAGAGTTGCTGGAGGTTGAGACTTAGAGGCTTGGAGTTTATGGGTTTGATTTAGTTTTTGGGGTTAAAAAATTAAAGTCATTGTTAAGTTAATTACTCCTATTTAGGAGAGTTTAAGTTTCAACTTCTATTTTGGAATATGACATCTCTGTTACTCCTATTTTGGTCCATCTGCCAAGAAAAATTGGCTTGATGTTTGGCCCAACTCTACCGTAATTAATGCTTTCTCTATCCCATAACTTTTTTTATTTATCATTTTCAAATATGACAAAAAAAATGTATTCTCTATTTCATCTTTTACTAATGAATATACGGGTATCCCATAAATTTTTATATTTTTCGTTTTTAGATGTGACAAAAAGACTTTATAATTTATTTCATCTTTTACTAATGAATATAGCTGGTAAAACGGGCGGTCGGGTCGAGTTTGGGTTCGATCAACTTAAGTTCAGGTAATTTCGGGTTCGGGTTGAGAGCTACATGTTCATGACCCAATATCATCGGATTCGGATTGACCCAACGGATTATGACTTTCATTTATTTTTTAAAATTATAAGTAATTTTTATGACTGATTGTAAATATTACGAATAAAAAAACTAAATATGCATAAAATTTTGAAAAAAGTAAGTTAATTATGCGATATCATTAAAAATATATTTGAAAATATAAATTTATATATTAAAAATGAGTAGTAAGAAAAGAAATATAAGTAAAATCTTATTTTTAGAACATTATATTACATATTAAAGCATATGATTTTGAAAAATTCTTAAATAAGCGGGTCGGTCAAGTCGGGTTCGGGTTCGGTCGGGTTTGACTCATTTTTAACGGGTAATTTTGGGTTTGGTCAACTTCAAGTTCGGTCAGCAAAATCTTTGTTCAAAACCCTTTATTTTCGAGTCGGGTCTCGGGTCAAAAACAGGTCGAGTCATTTTTTGCCAGGTCTACTAATGAATATATGGGCATGAATTACTTATCTTTTATCAAAACAATTCCCAATCAGACACTTTATTTGTCAATATTGTTTGACAAATAACAATAGTTCATGCAAACTACAAAAAACATACTCCCTCCGTCCCTAAATATTTGCCACACTTGTATTCCCGAGGTAAAATATCAAGTTTTTTCAATTCATTTTATTTACATATTGGTATAGAAATAAAAAATAAAATTTACATATCAAAAAACTACATAAAAAGTTATTCGAAATAAGAGGTGTCAAGAATATTTTATTTTATCAAATAACCAATGAAAACGTAGAAATAAACAAAAGTTCCCACGACTGCTGAAAAAGCAAATGTTGTAAATATTTTGGGACGGAGGGAGTACAATTATTAAATTGACGAAAACTAACTTAAATGCATTTCATACAAATGTGTTATTCCCTCCGTCCGGAAATAATCTTCCCGTTTCTCCTTTTTCTCCGTCCGGAAATAATCTCCCATTTCAATTTTTATACACAAACTACCCAAAATACCGCCACTTATTTATCACTCTTCACTCATATTACCCCCTCTCTCTCCTCCATCATTTCTTGGCCTTGTCTCTGCTCTTCTATTTCTCACTTTCCCTTCTTCTTCTTCTCCCCCCCCCCATATTATTTCACGCCTCTTTTTTTTCTGTCAAGATCTGCTCCTCCTCCTATGTCTCCTTCTTTTCCTCATATTCTTTCTCCAGATCCGCTCGTCCTCCTCCATCCCCTTCTCCTTTCTCCTGTTTATTTGTCTTCCGGATTTGCCAGGTTAGGACAGATCTGTTCTTGATATGGCAATGGCGGCAGCGGTTGGGTAGATAGCGATGGCGGTGACTGATGCAGTGGTATGAGTTGCGGTTATGGTGTTCGGGGTGGGCAAAGATGGTGAGTTGTACTCAATTTTTATAGATCTAATATATTGGGGCGGACCACAATTGTGGTGGGGACTAAGGCAGTGGTGGGGCTGGCGAGCAGAGGGGGTTGGCGATGGTGTGGGTGGCTGTAAAGGGGGGCCGGCGGCGGTGGCGAGATTGGACGGAGATTGTGGAAGCAAATGGCAGAAGCAGGTGAGGGCAGTGGTAATAGTGGCAAAAGAAAAGGGCAGTTTGGACGTTTTCATTCCATTGTCAACTCTCCATAAAAATAGAAAAAAGTCAAAATGGGTAGATTAATACCGGACGGAAGGAGTATGAATTTATAAAATACGGAGTAAAATGATATCTTACTTACATAAGATGCAATATACAAACAACACAAGAATGGAATTATAAATTTTGGAAAAAATTATTTATGCATAAAATTCAAAGTTTGGTCAAAAGTATTGTTTTCTTCATCACAAGCTAAGAACACATTTTTACCACGCGACTTGGGGTTATATTGTACTCCATTTTCATCTGTCCCAATTTAAATTGTATATTTACCAATTTACTACATCAAATTTAATTACTTTCTTTACTCATTTTTGTTACTCATTTGATAAGATAATAATCATTTCACCTCTTGTTTTGTATAACTTCAGTTAAACATCATAAACAACCACTGATAACTTAAAATGGGACAGAATAACCGTTTAAAACACTGTGGTTCCATTAAAAGTTTCATAATAAATTTACACGGAAAGCCTTTGCAAATAAGAAATCATATAAGAAGCTTTTATCTCAATAAACATTTACTATTTGTCAAAAATCAAGAAAAAACAAATTACACAAAAAATGGACTCTAAGATTTTAGAATGTTGGCCTCTATCTTCTCAAGTCCTTTTGTGCTTCCATTTCTTTTGAAAGTAAAATATAAATAAAAAAAGTACTCTAACATTTATCAATTAAGGAGCCCATATGAATGCAGAGTAATCTCAAACATATAGAAAAACGTGGATTAATGTGTTTTTTATCTCACAGCCTAAGCATTCGGCCAGCTATTGAGAGCATAGAGAGTGACACAAGGATTATGCTATGTGTACCCCAAGGGTTGTACCCCAATTTGTATCCCGCAGTTTTGCACCAACACTTTGTGTTGGTGTAAAACTAATTTTTGTTAAATGCACCAACATTTGTGTCCGTGTGAATTTTTATTAACGCACCAACACTTGTGTCGGTGTAAACCATCGAAATGTTTGTGCAAACCTGTGGTGTACAAATGGGGTATATTTTTTGGTGTAAGTGTAGCATGGTCCGTGACACAATAGTCTCTCATCAAGCTTCAACATCACCTTAGCTTCTTTGCTCTGTACGGAGTAAAAAAAATAAAAGAGGGTAATATCATAGGTGACAAACTACAACAGAACAGTGTCATGTGGCAATAATTAGACAGCAGTTTCTCTATTATACATACCATTTATATAAATATGCAAAGAATTGGAGAGGATGAAATCCTATTTTGCCGATTTATGGATGCTCCAGATATAATCTAAATATCTAATAAGAAAATTATTGCCCCAGGTCTGAATCTAGGGTCAGAGAAAAACATACTATACGGTTTGAAAAGCTCAAATTTAAGAGTAAATAAAAAAAATATAGACACGTAAATCAAAGGTCAGAGAGGGTCGAAGAGAAAATACCACCACAAGTTTGAATCAACCAGTTTTGACAAGGCTTCTTCGGATTCTTTGCTAATGGAGTCATCAGTTTTCAAGCTGCAAGATTAAAAGATTTTTAGTACCCCGGAGTATTTGAAACTGCAAGAATAAGGGTCACAGAGAGCAAATAAAAGTGGAGCTGATTATTATTTTAATGTAATTATGAGACATGAAATGGCCAAGGGAGTAATAACAATGTAAACTTGGGTAAGTATGAATGGATGAATAATTAGACAATGACACTGTTTGTACCATCAATGATTGTCGACCATCAATGATGGTGAAACTATCCAAAATGGTGGCAAGCTAACTAGTCTTCAGTGATTATAAGACATTAAATGACCCTAGTAGCAATGTTTCTTATGAGAAAAGTAGAAATGGACACATGGAGTGTAGTATAAATAGTAGTGGTTGGTGAAAGTAACTAAGTGGGGGTGCAAATAGATTAGTGATGTGGATACCTTAAAATATGTAAGGGGGTGGAAGAATAGGACTAAGTGGAGACATAAATCATTGCCAATGGAGAAAAAAATATACCAAAGTTATTTAATTAAGCATTCTGTCATTGAATACATGCTATTGGAGCTACATCATAAGCACCTCTTCTATGACCATCATAAGAGTACCTAAAAGCTACCTAGTCATGCCAATTTTTTTCCCTCTTCATAAGTTATTAGCTTTTCCACTGAAAAAAAAATATAAATTACAGAACAGCAATCCAGGATCTCTGACGAAACCATGTATACAAAGCATATTCAAAACTCACACGTATACAATGAATGGGAGACATATTTCCACCTAAAATCTGTACTGCAACTTGAAGCGGCATAATCAATAATCACAGAAAGGTAAAATTAAATATGAAAACAATGAATTCAAAATAATTGATTGTTTGAAAGGTCTAGATTAAAAAATGAATTCAAGAAAAAAATACCACTTAAAATGGTGGTGCCACTGTCGAATTTGTGTGAAGTCATTGACCTTTGGGAAGAATCCAAAGCCAGAAACATTCTCCCTACTCAGATGAAGAGAGGAAGAGGATGGAAGATCCTACCATAAATACAAAGAAATTAAAATAGAAAATAAGAAAGGGTGTTACCCTGGTTGCTGAATCCGTGCCCCTGTGCTGCGCCATAGTTTGTAGTTGTTGTCCCAATTTAACCGTCTCATGCGCTAGGGTCAAAACCCTAGTCCGGCGCTTCCATCCGTCTCTATGCATCCCCTCTCACTTTGTAGGCACTAGAGATCTGCTCAAGGCTTAGCGCCAAATCTGCCGTGGGAACAAAAATCAGGCGAATGAGATCGTAGCTCTCCATGGATTTGACAGAAATAGGCGTCTGCCTTATCAGAGACACATAAGGATCTGTCCAAATTGGAGGTTTTGAATGGAGAATTAAAGGGGAGTTTGGGTTACTGAGGAACCAATGAACTTCTGAATGAAATGTAGCGATTTGTGCTTTTCAATAAGTCGACTCCCACCCTAAACTGTAGGCATTTGACATCTATAGGCCTTAACACTCTGGCGGCTCACATGCCCAAACTTTCTTAACCTAGTTTCTTGCATCTTATACTCGACATATGCCACACCTATCCGTGTCTAATCTATGTAGTTTTCATGTTTTTGGTAGTTTTAGAGTGTTACGCATTTAAAATCTCAACATCTCTATCCATTTGTGATTATTTTAAATATGCCTAAAAGATTTACAGAAATCACCTTCAACAACAGCAAAACTTGTAAATCTCAACATTTCTATCAATTAGTGATTGTTTTAAATATGCCTAAAAGATTAATGCAAATCATCTTCAACAACAGCAAAACTTGTTGTATTTGCTCATTGTAAAGCAATAGTATGATCAAGAGCATATAAATAATGAGCACACAGAAATAAGAGCATTTAACGTGATGCGCCGGTGCAGCCATCGTATCTAATATACGGAGTACATCAATTAATCATCACATCACTACCTCCGTGTAATTTACTGCCTGTGATCAGGTTTGTGTGCCATTGGTCACAAGCATGTAGAGGAGTTTTGAAATTGCAGCAGATGTTTAAAACAAGGTTAATAGGAGACTGGGTTTTAGTTCATCTTGATTCCAACCTATGAAAAGGAGATTATATATAAAAAATGACAACACATACATGCTATATTTATTACAGAGTACTAAATGTTTTACCTGTATGTGACTTCTCTCAGAGCATGTAAGACTCTTTGATGAAGCATCCTTAAAATATATATAGCAAGCAATACTCCCTAACTACCCCACCATTAATTAGTACCCTTCATTCCACATTAACTATCTAATAAAACATTCTTGATACATTAAAAAGTGAATGAATGTAGACACCCTTTTTGTCTACATTCATTCATTTCTCAATGTATCAAGAATGTCTTATTAGGCCGTTAATATGGAATGGAGGGAACAACAACAACAACAACCCAGTTAAATCCCACAAGAGTAGGGTCTGGGGAGGGTGTGTGTACGCAGACCTTGCCCCTACTCGAAAGTAGAGAGGCTGTTTCCAAAGAGACCCCCGGCTCAACGTCGAAAGTTGCATTGCTTGACTAACTACTTCATTAATTAAAGAAGCGCAGATAGTTTAGAGATCCATTTTGATTTATTCCATCACACCCCAAAGCCAAAAAATGGTGAAATTTTGGCTCCATCGGAGATGATGGAAAAAAATATGGAATGGAGGGAATACCTATTATATTTATTCATTCCCGCTTTATATAAATATAGAACTCAGAATCTAGGTGCATTCAATGCATTGTGTGGGTGCACAAGGAATTGGCGTAGGCCACTCAGGCACTACAAAGTGAAAAACATTGCGCAATGGGTAATCAATTTCGACGCATCTCTCAATGATATTCTTGTCAAACACTCTAACTTCCTTAGTCTCCAAATTGCACGAGAAGATCCGCGAGTCCCCTACTTTTTCCGCGCCGTGATAAAAATATATCACATCCTCCTTATTTGGATCCATGCTCAAAAGTATGATACGCTGTGCACGGAAGAACCACCATTGGGATCCATAGTCATCTAAGTCACTCTCGTCATCACTGTTCATTTCGCACTGGAGTCGCAGAGGGGCGTCGTCCGTGATGAAATCCCGGAAAACGAGCTCATTCACAAACCTCCACTCTTCTGTCTCATAGTCCTCTAATTCCCAAGTCATGAAAACCCCATGCCTACCACCAGTGTGGTCATAGTGCTGAGCTACTCGGAAACTCCCATTGCACTCCCCAAAACTCAAGAAAGACCTACAAAATTGGCCCAGTCTATATCTAGGTGGCTGCTCAATCACGCGGCATCTCGCTGGCTCAAAGGGATTGTAAGCCACAATGCTATCATCAATCCAATTCTCAAACAACAGTAAGCCATTCCAGCACAACAGATTATTCGTTGCGTAACTCTTATTTTTAAAATCAAAACCGAAAAGGGAACTGTTGGGATGGCGTACCTCTACCTCCTCCCATTTGTTTGTTTCCGAGGAAAAGACCTCGGCTACGAAAGAAACAGCATTATAAGATTCGAAATCATGATGAATCCGAACCACTCTGTAACTCATCCCATCACCAGAGACCACCAGGCCAGTGGCTACACCTTTCATAAATTTGAATTTAGTTGGGAAGGGCGGAAGGGAGATCCATTGCCTGGTCAGCGGGTTGCATATGTAATAAACCCTATCCTCCAATTCCATCTTGTCTCTAATCGCGTGGCACAAGAACAGATCTTTGCACGATGCGGCTATTCGGACGCTGGCGGCCCTTCTAGGTCTCGAACAAGGAAGATAATCGAACTTGAATCTGGGAAACTGGAACATTGGGTGCTGGGAAGCCACATAGTTCGTCATGTATTTGTCCTCATCGCGTCGGATCCGAACGTTGATGACCATGGAATAGGGCAATGGCTCGCCGGGATGAAGAGTTCTGTGCAATTCCTTCCAGCATTTGAGAAAGATGGGACTGGAGATCAAGTAACGCCACCGCTTGGAGACCAATTTGCACCGAAACGCCATTTTGCAATTGGGGGTTCCCCTGCAGAGGATTTCGACCAACACAGCATCATCGATGTCCTCAATGGAAGCTGAAGAAATGCCTACTTCTGGTTTCGTCAATGTCGCCATTGAAGCAAAGCTGTGTGAAATTGGGGGTTAAATTGGATTTTTCTTTCTGAAAAAATGGGAAACGAAGTGATATGGGCTTAATGGAGCAGACGGCTTCTAGCAATTGTATAGGGATTAGGGAATGCTCCGATGTTTGTTTGGGGCGCACGTCAACTTGGGCTCCAAACAATTGCTCCACGTCATATTCACATATCATTATGGATTAATTGACTCAAGTTGTTTTTTTGAGTTATGCTAGAATCATAAATAAAATACTCACAAAATATACAAATTTACCATTTGAATATTTTAGTGTTTATTTTTAAGTATTTGAGACTATTATTTGAACTCTTTACATTACATATTCGACAAGTTTGTGAATTTTGTGAATATATTGTTTGTGACTATACTCTAATTTTTCAAAGGTAAGAAGATGCTAATGCACCTTCATTTTTTTGCTAATGTGATACTTTACACTGTACAAAATATTAGTACAAATTTTTTTATTGTATTACTCCCTCCGTCCCAAATCTTTTTTCTAACTTTCCTTTTTGAGTCGTCTTACTTATTTTTTCTCATTTCCTTATTTAGTATATTGTTATCCAAAAAGACTAACTTATCCTTCTTTTATTCTTCTTTCTTCTCTTTTTTTCCTGACTAATTCTTCCCGTCACCCCACACCTTCCACTCCCAGCTAGAGGTGGACACGGTACGGCTCCGGAACGGTTCCGGTACCGCCACCCTTAGGAACCGGTATCGTGACCGATCCTGACGGTACCGGTGCTGGTACCCGGACCGGCGGTTCCGGTACCGGACCGGCCGGTTCCGACCACCCCCTATTTTATTTTTTTTTGCTTTTTTTTAAATTTTTAAAAGTGTAAAATTGTAAATGTGTAATTGTTAAAGGAAATAATGAAATAAAAAATCTAAAAATGTAGTTGTTATTTAAATATTGTCAAATGAGTAATACACGAGCTGAGAAACAACTACATTTAATATCCTGACGGTTCAAAAAAAGCGACGAGGTAAAGAAGCGTAAAGAAACTCTCGAAGGAGCTTATATATCGCACCTTCGGGTTTGACTCATTTTTAACGGGTAATTTCAGGTTTGGTCAACTTCGGGTTCGGTCAGCAAAATCTTTGTTTCAAAAGCCTTTATTTTCGGGTCGGGTCTCGGGTCAAAAACAGATCGGGTCATTTTTTGCCAGGTCTACTAATGAATATATGGGCATGAATTACTTATCTTTTATCAAAACAAGTCCCAATGAGACACTTTATTTGTCAATATTGTTTGACAAATAACAATAGTTCATGCAAACTACAAAAACATACAATTATTAAATTGACGAAAACTAACTTAAATGCATTTCATACAAATGTGCTATGAATTTATAAAATACGGAGTAAAATGATATCTTACTTACATAAGATGCAATATACAAACAACACAAGAATGGAATTATAAATTTTGGAAAAAATTATTTATGCATAAAATTCAAAGTTTGGTCAAAAGTATTGTTTTCTTCATCACAAGCTAAGAACACATTTTTACCACGCGACTTGGGGTTATATTGTAAAAAAAAAAAGAAACAATATGAATTCTAAGAACCAAAAGAACCCATCAACGACTAAACTCGAGATCATTTGGACAAGTCTCATTGATATTCCATCCGTCCCAATTTAAATTGTATATTTACCAATTTACTAGATCAAATTTAATTACTTTCTTTACTCATTTTTTTTACTCATTTGATAAGATAATAGTCATTTCACCTCTTGTTTTGTATAACTTCAGTTAAACATCATAAACAACAACTGATAACTTAAAATGTGACAGAATAACCGTTTAAAACACAGTGGTTCCATTAAATGTTTCATAATAAATTTACACGGAACGCCTTTGCAAATAAGAAATCATATAAGAAGCTTTTATCTCAATAAACATTTACTATTTGTCAAAAATCAAGAAAAAACAAATTACACAAAAAATAGACTCTAAGATTTTAGAATGTTGGCCTCTATCTTCTCAAGTCCTTTTGTGCTTCCATTTCTTTTGAAAGTAAAATATAAATAAAAAAAATACTCTGTAACATTTATCAATTAAGGAGCCCATATGAATGCAGAGTAATCTCAAACATATAGAAAAATGTGGGTTAATGTCTTTTTATCTCACAGCCTAAGCATTCGGCCAGCTATTGAGAGCATAGAGAGTGACACAATAGTCTCTCATCAAGCTTCAACATCACCTTAGCTGCTTTGCTCTGTACGGAGTAAAAAAAAAATAAAAGAGGGTAATATCATAGGTGACAAAATACAACAGAACAGTGTCATGTGGCAATTCTCATTGTGTGCAAATTCCAGTGATAGACAGCAGTTTCTCTATTATACATACCATTTATATAAATATGCAAAGAATTGGAGAGGATGAAATCCTATTTTGCCGATTTATGGATGCTCCAGATATAATCTAAATATCTAATAAGAAAATTATTGCCCCAGGTCTGAATCTAGGGTCAGAGAAAAACATACTATACGGTTTGAAAAGCTCAAATTTAAGAGTAAATAAAAAAATATAGACACGTAAATCAAAGGTCAGAGAGGGTCGAAGAGAAAATACCACCACAAGTTTGAATCAACCAGTTTTGACAAGGCTTCTTCGGATTCTTCGCTAATGGAGTCATCAGTTTTCAAGCTGCAAGATTAAAAGATTTTTAGTACCCCGGAGTATTTGAAACTGCAAGAATAAGGGTCACAGAGAGCAAATAAAAGTGGAGCTGATTATTATTTTAATGTAATTATGAGACATGAAATGGCCAAGGGAGTAATAACAATGTAAACTTGGGTAAGTATGAATGGATGAATAATTAGACAATGACACTGTTTGTACCATCAATGATGGTGAAACTATCCAAAATGGTGGCAAGCTAACTAGTCTTCAGTGATTAAGACATAAAATGACCCTAGTAGCAATGTTTCTTATGAGAAAAGTAGAAATGGATACATGGAGTGTAGTATAAATAGTAGTGGTTGGTGAAAGTAACTAAGTGGGGGTGCAAATAGATTAGTGATGTGGATACCTTAAAATATGTAAGGGGGTGGAAGAATAGGACTAAGTGGAGACATAAATCATTGCCAATGGAGAAAAAAATATACCAAAGTTATTTAATTAAGCTTTCTGTCATTGAATACATGCTATTGGAGCTACATCATAAGCACCTCTTCTATGACCATCACAAGAGTACCTAAAAGCTACCTAGTCATGCCAATTTTTTTCCCTCTTCATAAGTTCTTAGCTTTTCCACTGAAAAAAAAATATAAATTACAGAACAGCAATCCAGGATCTCTGACGAAACCATGTATAAAAAGCATATTCAAAACTCACACGTATACAATGAATGGGAGACATATTTCCACCTAAAATCTGTACTGCAACTTGAAGCGGCATAATCAATAATCACAGAAAGGTAAAATTAAATATGAAAACAATGAATTCAAAATAATTGATCGTTTGAAAGGTCTAGATTAAAAAATGAATTCAAGAAAAAAATACCACTTAAAACGGTGGCGCCGCTGGTGAATTTGTGTGAAGTCCTTGACCTACGGGAAGAATTCAAAGCCAGAAACATTTTCCCTACTCAGATGTAGAGAGGAAGAGGATGGAAGATCCTACCATAAATACAAAGAAATTAAACTAGAAAATAAGAAAGGGTGTTACCCTGGTTGCTGAATCCGTGCCCCTGTGCTGCTCCAGAGTTTGTAGTTGTTGTCCCAATTTAATTATCTCATGCGCTAGGGTCAAAACCCTAGTCCGGCGCTTCCATCCGTCTCTATGCATCCCCTCTCACTTTGTAGGCGCTAGAGATCTGCTCAAGGCTTAGCGCCGAATCTGCCGTGGGAACAAAAATCAGGCGAATGAGATTGTAGCCCTCCATGGATTTGACAGAAATAGGTGTCTGCCTTATCAGAGACACATAAGGATCTGTCCAAATTGGAGGATTTGAATGGAGAATTAAAGGGGAGTTTGGGTTACTGAGGAACCAATGAACTTCCGAATGAAATGTTTGTGCTTTTCAATAAGTCGACTTCCGATGAACATTTAATGTAGCAACATCTATCTTGCATCCCATCTGGCCTAGTATTCCCTCATTAACCTGTTTGAAGTAATCACATGACCAAAATAGATGATCCCCATCTTCCATCCCATTGTCAAAAAGGATATATTCCAAGTTACCATCAGCAAACTTACTTATCCTTCACTTGGTTTGCAATCCGTCTCTCATAAGAAGCCAAACAATAGTATATTGGTGTTTCAGGATACTCAGTCTATTCCAGACAATACTAGTCCAATCAGGTTTATTATGCTCTCTAGTTAGCCATCTCTATCCCTCCTTTGGACAGTAGTCTCCTACCTTTGGCATCCCAATGATTTCACCTCTTACGTTATCATCTTTTTCCAGTAGAAGCAGGAGTCATATTTAGGTATATAATTCCAGATATCACTCCCTTTGATATACCTAGCATGATTGCATGAATACACCTCACCCAAAGGTTAATAGACTAGAACAGATGTAGTATTAATAAATTTACAATGCCTAATTACTTATTGGTAAAATTTTTATAATCTCACACGTGACTAATTAATTATTTCTCTCTCCTTTGCACTATTTTTAATCACCCAACTTTATTTTTCTTAATCTCCATGCCCGGTTAATTGTGTAACGCTTTTGTGGGATAGAAAGAGTGATTTATAATTATATATAAAGGAGTAGAAGTCTCGTGTCTTATCACCTCATTCCAATTCTTTCTAGTATCCCCCCCCCCCTCCCTACTCCCACCCTAAACTGTAAGCATTTGACATCTATACGCCTTAACACTCTGGCAGCTCACATGCCCAAACTTTCTAACCAAGCTTCTTGCATTGTATACTCGACATATGCCACACCTATCCGTATCTAATCTATTTATTTTTCATGTTTTTGGTAGTTTTAGAGTGTTACGCATTTAAAATCTCAACATCTCTATCCATTAGTGATTATTTAAAATATGCCTAAAAGATTTACAGAAATCACCTTCAACAACAGCAAAACTTGTAAATCTCAACATTTCTATCAATTAGTGATTGTTTTAAATATGCCTAAAAGATTAATGCAAATCATCTTCAGCAACAGCAAAACTTGTTGTATTTGCTCATTGTCAAGCAATTGTATGATCGAGAGCATATAAATAATGAGCACAGAGAAATAAGAGCATTTAACGTGCTGTGCCGGTGCAGCCATCGTATCTAATATACAGAGTAAATCAATTAATCATCACATCACTACCTCCGCGTAATTTACTGCCTGCGATCAGGTTTGTGTGCCATTGGTCACAAGTGTGTAGAGGAGTTTTGAAATTGCAGCAGATGTTTAAAACAAGGTTAATAGGATACTGGATTTTAGTTGGTCTTGATTCCAACCTATGAAAAGGAGATTATATATAAAAAAAATTAACAACACATACATGCTATATTTATTACGGCTAAATGATTTACCTGTATGTGACTACTCACAGAGCATGTAAGACTCATTGAATGAAGCATCCTTACAATATATATAGCAAGCAATACTCCCTAACTACCCACCATTAATTGGTACCCTTCATTCCATATTAACTGTCTAATAAGACATTCTTGATACATTAAAAAGTGAATGAATGTAGACACACTTTATGTCTACATTCATTCATTTTTCAATGTACCAAGAATGTCTTATTAGACCGTTAGTACGGAATGCAGGGAATACCTATTATATTTATTCATTTCCCGCATTATATCAATGCAGAACTCAGAAGCTACGTGCATTGTGTGGGTGCACCGGGAATTGGTGTAGGCCACTCCGGCACTACAAACTGAAAGACATTACGCAACCTGTATTGAATTTCGACGCATCTCTCAATGATATTTTTGTCAAACACTCTCACTTCCTTAGTCTCCAAATTGCACGCGAAGATCCGCCTGTCCCCTACTTTTTCCGCGCTGTGATAAAAATATATCACATCCTCCTCATTTGGATCCATGGTCAAAAGTCTGATTCGCTGTACCTCGATGTAACCCAACACGGCGTAGTCATCAAAGTCACTCTCGTCATCACTGTTCATTTCGCACTGGAGTCGCAGAGTGGCGTCGTCCGTGATGAAATCCCGGAAAACGAGCTGGTTCACAAACCTCCACTCTTCTGTCCCATAGTCCTCTAATTCCCAAGTCATGAAAACCCCATGCCTACCACCAGGGTGGTCATAGTGCTGGACTACTCGGAAACTCCCATTGCACTCCCCAAAACTCAAGAAAGACCTACAGTATTGGCCCAGTCTATATCTAGGTGGCTGCTCAATCACGCGGCATCTAGCTGGCTCAAAGGGATTGTAAGCCACAATGCTATCATCAATCCAATTCTCAAACAACAGTAAGCCATTCCAGCACAACAGATTATTCGTTGCGTAACTCTTATTTTTAAAATAAAAACCCAAAGGGGAACTGTTGGGATGGCGTACCTCTACCTCCTCCCATTTGTTTGTTTCCGAGGAAAAGACCTCGGCTACGAAGGAAACAGCAGTATAAGATTCCAAATCATGATGAATCCAAACCACTCTGTAACTCATCCCATCACCAGAGACCACCAGACCAGTGGCTACACCTTTCATGAATTTGAATTTAGTTGGGAAGGGCGGAAGGGAGATCCATTGCCTGGTCAGCGGATTGCATATGTAATAAATCCTATCCTCCAATTCCATCTTGTCTCTAATAGCTTGGCACAAGAACAGATCTTTGCACGATGCTGCTATTCGGACGCTGGCAGCCTTTCTAGGTCTCGAACAAGGAAGATAATCGAACCTGAATCTGGGAAACTGGAACATTGGGTGCTGGGAAGCCACATAGTTCGTCATGTATTTGTCCTCACCTAGTCGGATCCGAACGTTGATGACCATGGAATAGGGCAATGGCTCGCCGGGATGAAGAGTTCTGTGCAATTCCTTCCAGCATTTGAGAAAGATGGGACTGGAGATCAAGTAACGCCACCGCTTGGAGACCAATTTGCACCGAAACGCCATTTTGCAATTGGGGGTTCCCCTGCAGAGGATTTCGACCAACACAGCATCATCGATGTCCTCAATGGAAGCTGAAGAAATGCCTACTTCTGGTTTCGTCAATGTCGCCATTGAAGCAAAGCTGTGTGAAATTGGGGGTTAAATTGGATTTTTCTTTCTGAAAAAATGGGAAACGAAGTGATATGGGCTTAATGGAGCAGACGGCTTCTAGCAATTGTATAGGGATTAGGGAATGCTCCGATGTTTGTTTGGGGCGCACGTCAACTTGGGCTCCAAACAATTGCTCCACGTCATATTCACATATCATTATGGATTTATTGACTCAAGTTGTTTTTTTGAGTTAGGCTAGAATCATAAATAAAATACTCACAAAATATACAAATTTACCATTTGAATATTTTAGTGTTTATTTTTAAGTATTTGAAACTATTATTTGAATTCATTACAATACATATTCGACAAGTTTGTGAATTTTGTGAATATTTTATTTGTGACTATATGATTACTCTAATTTTTCAAAGGTAAGAAGATGCTAATGCACCTTCATTTTTTTGCTAATGTGATACTTTACACTGTACAAAATATTAGTACAATTTTTTTTAGTGTATTACCCCCTCCGTCCCAAATCTTTTTTCTAACTTTCCTTTTTGAGTCGTCTTACTTATTTCTTTTCATTTCCTTATCTGGTATATTGTTATGCTAAAAAGACTAACTTATCCTTCTTTTATTCTTCTTTCTTCTCTTTTTTTTCTTGACTAAATCTTCCCGTCACCCAACACCTTCCACTCCCAGCTAGGGGTGGACACGGTACGGCTCCGGGACGATTCCGGTTTTGGAACCGGCAGTTCCGGTACCGCCACCCTTAGGAACCGGTGCCGGTACCCGAACCGGCGGTTCTGGTACCGGACCGGCCGGTTTCGGCCACCCCCTATATTTTTTTTTGCCTTTTTTTTAAATTTCTAAAAGTGTAAAATTGTAAATGTATAATTGTTAAAGGAAATAATGAAATAAAAAATCTAAAAATGTAGTTGTTACTTAAATATTGTCAAATGAGTAATACACGAACTGAGAAACAACTACATTTAATATCCTGACGGTTCAAAAAAAGCGACGAGGTAAAGAACCGTAAAGAAACCCTCGAAGGAGGTTATATATCGCTCACCTAAAAAAACTAATTACATATTTGCATTAACATAAAAAAGTTTATAACTTATTCCTCAGAACTAGGGCTTTCATCTGTGGTTGCATTCATGTAATGTTCGGAATTGAATTCATATCCTGACTCTGGAGCTCGACGTCTTGCCAAGAGCCAATCTCTATTGCAAACAAGTGTTTCAAGAGATTCAACGCTAAGACAACTTCGGTAGTCGGTTAGAATGTTGCCGCCAGGACTGAATTCTTGTTGCACTGCTACGGTTGATACCAGGACAGATAAAACTTGTCTTGCTATCATTCCGAGACATGGGAACATGTGTTCGTTCCGCTTCCACCATCCGAGGACGTCAAACACCACGTCATCGTCGTCGTCGTAATCGCATGGCACCCCTTGGTACATAGCAAGTTCGTTGTGCGAGCTCACAGTTGTACCACCTGAACTCGTCGAAGGCTGAGCACGCTTGCCTTTTTTTGCAAGAAGCCCACTGACTATTCCTTTAAATCCTTTTTTTTTATTTGGGGGGCGGAGGAGGTGCTGTTTCTTCCGGTACATTACCGTATATTCCTTGAAATTCCTTAAATAAAGCCTCAAAAAAAGTAATAGCATTATCTCTTTCTTTTTGGTTTCTATTAAATGGCTGTAGTAATAATTATTTTCATCTAAAAAACAACTGTAGTAATAGTCAATAAGAATTTTATAATTTTCAATCTTAAAACGTGGATCACAAATAATACCTATTTTATAAATATCAGGAATGTACAAATAATAAGCACACCATTTATCTTTCATAGAAGAGACATAAGGGTACAAATCTAGATCAGCCAAACTTTCACGAAAACATGTTGCGATTGTAACGCACTCTTTAAAAAATCTATTTGTAGTTGGTTGGTAAACATGCGAGAAAGTAAGAGTTGCGTTATTAAAAACTTCTAATATGACATTCAATTTTTCAACAATAACAAATTCATTAGATGAAATCATTAAACGAAGTTCATCCCTAAAAAATTCAGTAAGTTGCTCTTTGTAGCTTAGAATCTGTGCCATCAACTTGTATGTACTATTCCATCTAATAGTGATATCTTTGGCAAATGTTATTGCTCTTCTACCCTTAGACTTACAGAATGACTTCCAGGAATTCGAATGAATACGACTACCCCAAATCCTTTTAATTCCATTTTTAGTATTCGTCAAAACTCCCCCATAGCTTCTAATCCCTGTTGAACACATAAATTTAAAACATGACAAGCACACCTTTGATGCAGAAATCTACTCATACTCCTAGTAAGGGGGCAAATTTCTTTAAGTCTAGAAATAGCAGCAGTATTATTAGTAGCATTATCAAAACCAAATGCAAACACTTTATCAACTAAGTTGTATTCTCGCAGAATACGCTGAAGCAATAAAAAAATATTTTCAGCAGTATGAGAATCATTGAAATCACGAAATGCAAGAATACGTTTATGCATTATTCAATCACTATCTATCCAATGACAAGTAACACCCATATAAGACAAATTATGATATGTTTCACCCTAAATATCAGAACAAATAGTAACACGAGAATTAAAATTGAGAAAAAAATTTGCCAAATTTATTTTTTCAAGTTTATATTGTCGAATAATTTCTCGCTTAATTGTTTTTCTTGAAAAACCTCTTACTTGAGAGTTTAATGCATTTTGAAAATAAATAAATCTAAGTTTTTCAGAAAACATGTATGGCAAATTTTCTTCACAAATCATTTCGGCCATTTTTTGCTTATTTTGCTCGTCGCTATAAGCAAAAAGGCCGCCCTTACCCCTGTTAGCAAACCGAGAAATTTGGGTTTGCAGTTCTTGTTGTCCCTTTTTTTTCACCGCGTATTTGGCGTACTCCATGGGGTGCCTCGCCCTTAGGTGTTTTTCCGGACCACCATAACCGCCGGAAATTTCCATTTTAATGACGGTGCCACAATAGTTACAAGTTCCAAAAACTACGCCATCTTTTGTTTCTTTTGAAAAATGATACACAAATAAATCTTATTTTAATTTTTTTTACCTTTCCCTAGACTTTGAGAGGTCTCGGGCTCACCTGCCTCCTCGTCGACGTCGGTAGGATGGTTGGTGTGCGGTGTAGGATCCACATCCATTTCTGCTTCATCAATGTCCTCGAATATACTTTCAAGAACTTCGAGATTGGCGTCGGCTCTACCTGACATATAATGGTCGAATTCTTGATCCGTCAAAGCGTCGCCCACGAATTGATCAGGAATACTAGGGAAGGAAGACACGGAGTGTCTTCCTTGAGAACTACGTGAGGTCGAACCGTCGGAGGTGGCTTTAGCTTTGCCTCTCCTCGAACTTTGGTTCACGACGCCCATATCCATGGACCTTCTACCGGACTCTCTCGACATTTTAATATATTTTTTTTTGATAAAAAAGGACTATATTAAATATTTTAAATATTAATTATATATTAATTTCAAAATTATAATATTAATTTATAAAAAATTAACAATATAATATATTAGTAAATAATAATATATGATTATTAATAATATGAATAATGAATGTATTTATATATTATTATATAATATATTAATATATATTTATATTATTATATGAATAGAAATTGTATAAAGATTGAAAAGAGATAATAAGAATTAATAGATAATTAGAGATGAAAATATGAAAATGATGAATAGATTGAGAAATGAGAGATTGAGAGATTGAGATTTGAGAGTTGAGTGTGAAATTTTTAAAAAAATTTGAGATTATTTATAATTGATTTTCCTACCCTCTCCGGCCCTCCCCCAACCCCCCTCCCTCTCAAACGGCTCTATACCCGTTGAGACTCCCTCCCCCACCCCACTTTTAATTGTCTCCACTCTTGCTTTTTTTTTGCAGGTTAGTTGCAGGTGGGCCGCATGCTTTGCAGGAGGAGTGGACACTTGGACAGCCCATGCAAAACAAAAAAAATTAATTTCGGTACCGGAACCGGTACCGAGTGGGGCGGTGCCGGTACCGGTTCCCGGAACCGTTGTAACGTACCGGCTGGCGGTGACGGTAGGTGGTACCGGCGGTACCGTTGCCGGTAACGGTACCGTACCGGTTCGTGTCCCTCGTCTTCTTCTTTTTATTCTTTTCTTTTTTCATTCTTTTCTTTTTTCTTCTCTTTTCTCTTTTTCTTTCTTCTTATTCCCTACACCCCTTCTTCATCTTCATCAACCCCCGCCCCCCCGCCACCTCTTTTATTTATGTTGTATTTCGTAAATTAATGTTATACTTGCTTATTTCTAATTTTTTATTTGTCACAATCCTTTTTATTTTTTAAAAGTTATTCATGTTTTTTTTTTTGCTTAAAATAAAATTTTGTTTTAAATTTATATAAGTTTTTAATTAAAAATAATGAATAATGTAAAAAACAAAGAGACAAATTTTTAGGACGATAGCATGACATATTTTTGAGGCAAGAGGAAAATTTAAAATTTATTAGAATAATGATGTGACATTAATTGAGCGGGTGAAAAAGCCCCTTCTAAATGCTCTTATGATTAGGGGTGGACACGGTACCGGTACGGTACCGTTACCAGCAACGGTACCGCCAGTACCAGTGACTGTCACCGCCGGCCGGCACGTCCCACCGGTTCCGGAAACCGGTATCGGTTCCGGTACCGTTATGTAATTTTTTTAATTTGTCCAAGCATAGCAACGGTCCACACCTACAAGATTCCTGCAAAAAAGTGAAGAAAAAAGTTAGTGGGGGTGGGGGAGACCTCAACGGCTAAAGAGCCGTTTGAGGTGGGGGGTGGGGGTGGGGGGGGGGTGGAAGAAATTATACTATAAATATACCTATTTTTTAAAAAAAAATTCACACTCAATCCATCTCTCAATCTATCAATCTCTCAATCTTATTATCTCTTTTCAATTTTTATACAATTTATATTCATATAATAATATAAATATATATTAATATATTATATAATAATATATAAATACATTCATTATTCATATTATCAATTATCATATATTATTATTTACTAATACGGCGTATTATAATTTCGAAATTTTCGAAATTTAATATATAATTAATTTTTTAAATATTTAATATAGTTCGAAATAGTCAAAAAAATATATTATGATATAATATAATTTTTTTAAAAATATAATTTTATATTATCAATTATCAATTATCAATTATCAATATAATTTTAAAAAATATTAATATATAATAATATATTGTTGGGTTATGGAACCCGGGGGCCTAGGTAACTAGGCGGAAGAGTATCGAACTAAGTCGAGAATGCCCAAAATATGGGCTCAAGTAAACTGAGAGTAATATTATGCTAGTTCGAGTATATCTTAGAATGTCCAAAATCCCCTTTCCCTTAGAAGGGAAGGAGTTTATATACAGATTACATCTAGGGTTCCGACCGTTGGTCCGTAATCCAACGGTCCGGGCCCACCATGATTGGGTTGTTCACTGGCGGCGTCCAACCGCATAATTAACCCTAGGACTGCTATATAAAGTAGGTTACAAGTAGGGTGGCTATAGCAACTCTGCCAGAGGCATGACAGGAGTCAAATCGTGGGCCCCTTGATCTTGACTTCAGTCAGCTCCCTTGTCCGAGTTTGGTCCGTCGTGGCCCTAGGCCAAGTCCGAGCGCACGACCTGTCATCGGAAGTCTCTTTGGCGGAAAGCCGGCCGGGGGTGGTTCGAGGATGACCGACCCTGCCGGGGCCGAGTGTGGTGCCGATGTGGGCTTCTCTGATCCTTTGCCTTGGTCCCGCCAAGTGGGCCTTAGCGAGATTGGGCTGGGCCGTCTTTCTGTTGGGCTGGATACCCCCATTCCCGGGTATCCATCATATATAAATACATTCATTATTCATATTATCAATTATCATATATTATTATTTACTAATATTATAATTTCGAAATTTTCAAAGTTTAATATATAATTAATTTTTTAAATATTTAATATAATTCGAAATAGTCAAAAAAATATTAATATAATATAATTTTTTAAATATTAATTTTTTAAATATTTAATATAGTTCGAAATTTAATATATAATTAATTTTTTAAATATTCAGGAAAAAAATATATTAAAATGTCGAAAGATCCGGTAGAAGGTCGGTGGATATGGGCGTCGTGAACCGAAGTTCGAGGAGAGGCAAAGCTTAGCCACCTCCGACGGTTCGACCTCACGCGGTTCTCAAGGAAGACACTCCGTGTCTTCCTTCCCTAGTATCCCTGATCAATTCATGGGCGATGCTTTGACGGATCAAGAATTCGACCATTATATGTCAGGTAGAGCCGACGCCAATCTCGAAACTCTTGAAAGTATATTCGAGGACATTGATGAAGCAGAAATGGACGTGGAGCCTACACCGCACACCAACAATCCTACCGACATCGACGAGGAGTCAGGTGAGCCCGAGACCTCTCAAGGTCCGGGGAAAGGTAAAAAAATTAAAATCAGATTTATTTGTTTATCATTTTTCAAAAGAAACAAAAGATGGACAGTTTTTGGAACTTGTAATTATTGTGCCACCGTCATTAAAATGGGAGTTCTGGCGGTTATGGTGGTCCGGAAAAACACCTAAGGGCGAAGCACCCCGTGGAGTACGCCAAAAACACGGCGAAAAAGAAGGGACGACAAGAAGTGCAAACCCAAATTTCTCGGTTTTCTAACAGGGGTAAGGGCGGCCATTTTGCTTATAGCGACGAGCAAAATAAGCAAAAAATGGCCGAAATGATTTGTGAAGAAAATTTGCCATACATGTTTTCTGAAAAACTTGGATTTATTGATTATTGTCAAAATGCATTAAACCCTTAAGCAAGAGGTTTTTCAAGAAAAACAATTACGCGAGAAATTATTTTACAGTATAAACTTGAAAAAATAAATTTGGCAAATTTTTTTCTCAATTTTAATTCTCGTGTTACTATTTGTTCTGATATTTGGGGTGAAACATATCATAAGTTGTCTTATATGGGTGTTACTTGTCATTGGATAGATAGTGATTGAATAATGCATAAACGTGTTCTTGCTTTTCGTGATTTCAATGATTCTCATACTGCTGAAAATATTTTTCTATTGCTTCAGCGTATTCTGCGAGAATACAATTTGTTGAAACACGGGCTTGTCACGTTTTCGTACTAAAGCCGTGTTTGTTTTTATGACAGGTTTTGATAATGCCAAACCGCCGTGATCAAGTCAAACATTGAATATACAAGGCGAAGAATGAAGATAAGAACAAGAGCTAAACGAAGACCAAGAACGAAGACCTTAGTCTTAGTATCGTTGAGTCGGTCTTCATTGTGATCAAGACCGACCCAATCTTTACACCTTGGCTCTTTAGGCTAAAATCTTTCATTGCATTTCTTACATCATAAAAATGTTTTTCAACCTTTTTTAAGTCATTAAAAACACTTGGTGTTCACCCAAACCAAAAACCAGGCCATCCAGTGTTCGGCTTTCAGAAACCAGCATTCGGCTTTCGGTTATCGGCATTGGTTTTTGGCTTCCGAACCAACCAAGTGGTTTTCAGCATTTTATGATTGGTTTCCACTCTTTGGCATGATTAAACAATTCTCCAACAAAAACACTTTGAAAACCATCTTTCGCTTTTGGTCGTTTGACAAAACCACGCAAAATGGCGTAAACTTGGTTAGCCGTGGTTTTTACTCAAATGACGTGGTTTTTAAAGCAACTCACTTGATTTCTTAGCCAAATACATCAAACAAGTGTTTCAAACACTTGGTTTTTATTTTTGGAGAACTTTGAATTTTTCGGTCGGTTTTTGCATCGGTTGGCTAGGCCGTGGTTAAGGCAAAGACCATGGGTTTTGGCTAACCACCCACCCAGCAATGGGAAGATCTTCCCATCGTTGGGTAAGCGGTCCCTTAGCCAAACCAACTTCTAGAACCATGCCAAACAGCGATGGGAAGCTCTACCCATCACTGTTAAAGCCTTGGTGCAAAATTAACACAAGGCAGAACAACCTTGCCCAGCGATGGGAAACCTATCCCATCGATGGGAACCCAGCGATGGTAAGGGTAAACCATCGATGGGAAGGCATGACCATTGGAAGTCATTTAAGGTTGATTCTTTCCTTATTTGGAAGTCAACCTCCCACCCAGCGATGGGAAGCTTGTACCCATCGATGGGTAGGCAACCGTTGGCTTCAAAACTGAAGGAAAATTGGCTTACTAGCGATGGGTAAGTTTCAAACATCGATGGGAAGCCAATATCCTGCAGATCCCAAATCTTTTCAATCTCATAAATCAAGCCAATCACCCCTTTAATGCATTGGTCCGTTGGAGTCTATTTTTGCACTATAAAAAGGGGTGTTTGGGTCTGCTTTTTATATCAATTCACTTCACAATATTCATATTATCATTGCATCCAAACAACATTATTTTCTATAGCTTTCTAGAGCCAATTTGTGTGAAGTTTGAGTTGTTCTTGAGCGTATATATTTTACTCAATATCCACTCTTAAGGAGAGTCTTGTTCTTGAGTGTCTTAGTGTTGTATACACGTTAAGGGAAGTCTGTTTCCCTTGGTTGTACGAAGGAAAGGTGTTTTCCTTCGGGTTGAAGTCGTGGAGTGCGGTATCTCCGAGCAAGTGTTGTTGAGGCTCGTGGGACTCGAGTTCTCAGGTTGTAACGGTTTGTTAAGCACCCGTAAGCTTAACGGAAGTAGTGTAGCTCGAGAGAGTCTCTCGGGAGACTGGACTAGCCACACGTTGTGGTGAACCAGTATAAATCTTGGTGTGCTCCCTTTACGTTTTCTACGCTCTTTACTTTTCACGCTCTAAATTTTTTATTCCTGCGATTTCTACGATCAAACGCTATTCACCCCCCTCTAGCGTTGGTCACTTATTCTAACACAATTTAGTTGATAAAGTGTTTGGATTTGGTTTTGACAATGCTACTAATAATACTGCTGCTATTTCTAGACTTAAAGAAATTTGCCCCCTACTACGAGTATGGGTAGATTTCTATATCAAAGGTGTGCTTGTCAATGTTTTAAATTTATGTGTTCAATAGGGATTAGAAGCTATGGGGGGGGGGTTGACGAATATTAAAAATGGAATTAAAAGTATTTGGGCTAGTCGTATTCATTCGAATTCCTGGAAGGCATTCTGTAAGTCTAAGGGTAGAAGACCAATAACATTTGCCAAAGATCTCACCATTAGATGGAATAGTACATACAAGTTGATAGCACAGATTCTAAGCTACAAAGAGGAACTTGCTGAATTTTTTAGGGATGAACTTCTTTTAATGATTTCATCTAATGAATTTGTTATTGTTGAAAAATTGAATGCCGTATTAGAAGTTTTTAATGACGCAACTCTTACCTTTTCGCATGTTTACCAACCAACTATAAATACATTTTTTAAAGAGTGTGCTACAATCGCAACATGTTTTTGTGAAAGTTTAGCTGATCCTGATTTGTACCCTTATGTCTCTCCTATGAAAGATAAATGGTGTGCTTATTATTTGTACATTCCTGTAATTTATAAAATAGGTATTATTTGTGATCCACGCTTTAAGATTGAAAATTATAAAATTCTTATTGACTATTACTACAGTTGTTTTTTAGATGAAAATAATTATTACTACAACCATTTAATAGAATGCGAAAAAGAAAGAGATGATGCTATTACTCTTTTTGAGGCTTTATTTAAGGAATTTCAAGGGATATACGGTAATGTACCAGAAGAAACAACACCTCATCTGCCCCCCAAATCAAAAAAAGGTTTTAAAGGAATAGTCGGTGGACTTCTTGCAAAAAAAGGGAAGCGTGCTCAGCCTTCGACGAGTTCAGGTGGTACAACTGTAAGCTCGCACAACGAACTTGCTACGTACTAAGGGTGCCATGCGATTACGACGACGACGACGTGGAGTTTGAAGTCCTCGGATGGTGGAAGCGGAACGAACACATGTTCCCATGTCTCGGAATGCTAGCAAGACAAGTGTTATCCGTCCTGGTATCAACCGTAGCAGTGGAACAAGAATTCAGTGCTGGCGGCAACATTCTAACCGACTACCGAAGTTGTCTTAGCGCTGAATATCTTGAAACACTTGTTTGCAACCGAGATTGGCTCTTAGCAAGACGTCGAGCTCAAGAGTCAGGATACGAATTCAATTCCGAACATTACATGAATGCAACCACAGACGGAAGCCCGAGTTCTGAGGAATAAGTTATATTTTTTTTATTTTAATGCAAATATGTAATTAGTTTTTTTAGGTGAGCGATATATAAGCTACTTCGAGGGTTTCTTTACGGTTCTTTATCTCGTCGCTTTTTTTGAACCGTTAGGATATAAAATGTAATTGTTCTTCAGTTCGTGTATTACTCATTTTACAATATTTAAATAACAACTACATTTTTAGATTTTTTATTTCATTATTTCCTTTAAGAATTACACATTTATAATTTTACACTTTTAAAATTTAAAAAAAAAAAGCAAAAAAAAGGGGGTGGCCGAAACCGTCGGTCCGGGTACCGAAACCGGTACCGTTCGGTCCGGTCACGGTACCGGTACCAAGGAGTGGCGGTACCGGAACCGGTGGTTCCGGAACCGGAACCGTCCTCGTACCGTGTCCACCCCTACTTACGATATGTGTATATGAGTTAGGAGCATATGTTTGGAGCTCAAGTTCACGTGCGCCCCAAGCAAACATCTGAGCATTCCCTATAAATTTACTCGAAGCCGTCTGCTGCATAAGGCTCCGTTCCGTTCAAATTATTTTTTCTGATCTGATCTGATTCTAATAAGTTCTGATCTGATCTGGTCTGATCTGATCTGATCTGATCTGATTGGATCTGATCTGATCTGATCTGATCTGATTGGATCTTATCTGATCTGATTGAATCTGATCTGATCTGATTGGATCTGATCTGATCTGATTAATTATGATTTAATTTAAAATTTTAAATCAATAATTTAATTTGACTTTATAATAACGTTTGAAAATTGTAATGATAATTCATATTATAATATAATCAACATTTTTTATTTAATGATTATTTTTTAATAAAATAAAAATAGTCAATTCATATATTAGAATAATCATTCATATTATAATGTAATAATATTTTTATTTTATGATTATTTTTTTGTAAAATTAGAATTATACATTAGAATAAATATTTAATTTAGATATACATTAAAAAATAATTAAATTTTGATAATCAATGTATAGAAGAGATAATATTTTTATTAAAATATCTCATCCTTATAAAAGATCAAAAGTTTAGAAACTCAAATTACAAGTAGCAATAAAAATATATTTTAAAAGTAGAATTAGATTGACAATGTAATAATAATGATGATGATGATGATGATGATGATGATAATAATGATAATGATAATAATAATAATAATAATAATAATAATAATAATAATAATAATAATAATAATAATAATAATAATAATAATAATTCTTGATGAGATCTGATTTTAATAAGTCCTGATCTGATCTGATTGGATCTGATCTGATCTGATTGGATCTGATCTGATCTGATTAAATCTGATCTGATCTGATCTGATCTAATTGGATCTGATCTGATCTGATTCGATCTGATTGGATCTGATCTGATCTGATTCGATCTGATCTGGTCTGATCTGATCTGATTTTTTAATAAGAATAAGAAAAAATAAAAAAAAATAAGTTGAACTGGCCCTAAGCCCATCCCTCTTCGTTTCCTATTTTTTCAGAAAGAAAAAACCAACTAAACCCCCAATTTCACACAGCTTTGCTTCAATGGCGACATTGACGAAACCAAAAGTAGGCATTTCTTCAGCTTCCATTGAGGACATCGATGATGCTGTGTTGGTCGAAGTCCTCTGCAGAGGAATCCCCAATTTCAAAATAGCGTTTCGGTGCAAATTGGTCTCCAAGCGGTGGCGTTACTTGATCTCCAGTCCCATCTTTCCCAAGCGCTGGAAGGAATTTCACAGAACTCTTCGTCCCGGCGAGCCATTGCCCTATTCCATGGTCATCAACGTTCGGATCCGACGGGGTGAGGACAAATACATGACGAACTATGTGGCTTCCCAGCACCCAATGTTCCAGTTTCCCAGATTCAAGTTCGATTATCTTCCTTGTTCGAGACCTAGAAGGGCCGCCAGCGTCCGAATAGCCGCATCGTGCAAAGATCTGTTCTTGTGCCACGCGATTAGAGACAAGATGGAATTGGAGGATAGGGTTTATTACATATGCAATCCGCTGACCAGGCAATGGATCTCCCTTCCGCCCTTCCCCACCAAATTCAAATTCATGGAAGGTGTAGTCACTGGTCTGGTGGTCTCTGGTGATGGGATGAGTTACAGAGTGGTTCGGATTCATCATGATTTGGAATCTTATACTGCTGTTTCCTTCGTAGCCGAGGTCTTTTCCTCGGACACAAACAAATGGGAGGAAGTAGAGGTACCCCATCCCGAAAGTTCCCCTTTCCGTTTTGATTTTGAAAATAAGAGTTATGCAACGAATAATCTGTTGTGCTGGAATGGCTTACTGTTGTTTGAGAATTGGATTGATCATAGCATTGTGGCTTACAATCCCTTTGAGCCAGCGAGATGCCGCTTGATTGAGCAGCCACCTAGATATAGACTGGGCCAATACTGTAGGTCTTTCTTGAGTTTTGGGGAGTGCAATGGGAGTTTCCGAGTAGTCCAGCACTATGACCACCCTGGTGGTAGGCATGGGGTTTTCATGACTTGGGAATTAGAGGACTATGAGACAGAAGAGTGGAGGTTTGTGAACGAGCTCGTTTTCCGGGATTTCATCACGGACGACGACCCTCTGCTACTCCAGTGCGAAATGAACAGTGATGACGAGAGTGACTTTGATGACTATGTATCCCAGTTGTATTTCTTCCGTGCACAGCGCATCAGACTTTTGACCATGGATCCAAATGAGGAGGATGTGATATATTTTTATCACAGTGCTGAAAAATTATGGGACAGGCGGATCTTCTCGTGCAATTTGGAGACTAAGGAAGTGAGAGTGTTTGACAAGAATATCATTGAGAGATGCGTCGAAATTGATTACCCGTTGCGCAATGTTTTTCAGTTTGTAGTGCCTGAGTGGCCGACGCCAATTCCTTGTGCACCCACAGAATGCACCTAGCTTTTGAGCTCTACATTGATATAAAGCGGGAATGAATAAATATAATAGGTATTCCCTCCATTCCATATTAACGACCTAATAAGACATTCTTGATACATTGAGAAATGAATGAATGTAGACATAAATGGTGTCTACATTCATTCACTTTTTAATGTATCAAGAATGTCTTATTAGGATGCTTCATACAAAGAGTCTTACATGCTATGCGAGTAGTCACATGTAGGTAGTCAATTGTGCTATAATTAATAGAGAGTTGTGCTATTTACATACAAAAATATGCACGAAGATTATGTGGAGGTAGTGACGTGATAATGAAATGATTTATTATATGGGATTGCTGAACTGGTACATAATTTCTGTGCTCATTATTTATATGCTATGTGGATCATAATATTGCTTGACAATGATCAAACTATAACAAGCTTTGCTTATCTCTATGGTCACTTGTATAAATCTTTTAGGCATGTTTAAATCAATCAGTAATGTATAGAAACCAGAGCTGTAGAATGCAAATCTTTGCTTAGGTTACAAGAACTACTTAGTGATATGTCAATTCTATCATGACATAGGTAAACAAGGGTACTTGTGAGTTTTTTAAGTGAATGCTTGTGCTTGTGTTATTCTTTCGAGTTGGTAGTTTTTAGGCCTGCATATTACTTGGTGCAATAAGGGATCAGGAGCGCACTACACCAGAGGCATATCAGATTGAGCCATAGTTACTGTGCTGTTTTCTCTATGTATAATTGTATATCAGTTGCACCATTGTTTTGAGTCGATGGTCTCTTGACATTTCCTCAATTTCCGGATTTTTCTTGATGATAGTTTTCTAGCTACATTTGTTGTTGTTCTTATTCTCTACCATTAAAAAAAAATTCCAAGAATCATTAGATAACATTTAACATTGAAGTGAAGTTATAACTATCTTCACTTTTGAATAGCAGTTTCATTGGGAGGGAGATGTGGTTTAATTTCTTCTAATTTCTTTTACTCTATGTTTGGTTCAAGGAATTTGAGAGAGAAATGAAAAGAAAATGAGAAGGAAAACATTTTTCTTGTTTGGTTAGAGAGGAAAAAAGAAAAGAAACGTGAAAGGAAAAAAAATGAGAAAGCAAAATGTATTAAGATGAGGGAAAACTAAGTTCCTCTCTTTTTGATGAGGAAACTGAGAGAAAATTATTTTCTTTTCTATTCCTTTCAAATTCCTTGAACCAAACATAGTATTAGTATTTTTCAAATTCTTTTCAAGTTTTTTTTAATTAATTACTCCCTCCGTCCGGGAATAATGTTCTCATTTTGACTTTTCCTCATTTTTAAGAAGCATTGACTAAGGGAGTGAATAGACTAAAATACCCTTATACATTTTCACTCATCCCTAGCCACCAAACAGCACCCACTACCGGCCCAAATCTCCACCGCCCCCAATCTCACCCCACCGCTGCCCCCACCAATCGTGTCGGCGTCGTTATCTCCGCCAGCCCAAACGACGACCATCACCTCAGCCACCATCACCACCAGTCCGACCATCACCCATAGCTTCCACCAAGACCATATATGGGAGAAAGAGAAAAGAGAGAAAGAAGGGGAAGAAAGATGACAAGGAGGAGAAGAAGAAAAAGACACAGATCTACTGCAGATCTAATCGACCACCATCGCCGCCGCAGCCCGTCACCGTCGGGACACTACCATCGGCGCGCAGCCCCACCTTCGGCGCAATTGTGGTATAGATCTAAAAGAAAAGATAAGGAGAAAGAAAAGAAGAAAGAGAGGAAGCAGTGCAGACTCGCCTTCACCATCTCCATCGCCATCGCCGGACGCCACCATCGCCGCCGCCACAACTGCCTCCATGTGTATGGATCTAGAAAAAAGATGAAGGAGAAAGAAGAAGGGGAAGATAAAGAAGAAAGATGGAGTAGAAAGAAAGACTATAGAGAGGATTAGAGGATGAAGAAGAAGAAGATTGAAGAGAGGATCTGCAGAGATGGAGGAGAAAGAGGAGAGAAGAAAAAGAAAAAAATTGAAGAGATAAGGAAAGGAGTGGCGTAGAAAAAAAGAAGGAAAGAGAAAAGAAAAAAAGAAAGGAAGAAAAGAAAGAAAAGGAAGAAAAGAATTGGAAGGAAGGGTAATTTAGGGAGTTTAGAGATAAAATAGTAGAATGGGAACATCATTTCCAGACGAAAAAAAACGTACAATGGAAACATCATTCCCGGACGGAGGGAATATAACTTTTTCAACTTCTTCCAAAAGGTGTCACATAGTAATCGGTTTTGTAGTTGTCCCATGTGGAAGTCATTCATTATCAATTTTGGTTGTTTCTTTCTTCCACCTATCACCCTCATCCTGCAGCAACACAAGTGTATTCCAAATTTTTTACCAAGGTGTTTTTTTTTTCTAGTCTTACTTTTTCTGTTCTTTTTTTTATTATTATCCAAGTTGAACATTAATGATCCGCCAATTTAATGTCAGGTTTTAAAAGTAATATTTGATAATAAAAGACTTAATAGAAAAACCCCCATACTATAAAGGATCAATTATGCAATTTACTCTTTTATTAATGAATTCATAATTATGCTAGACTAGCGGCGGTTTGTATAATTATTGTGTTTGTGTTTAATGAAATGAGTTTTTTTTTTGTGTAAAATTCTACATGTTCCTTACATCTCTAAATAATATTTTTGTTTCGGAATACGATATTTGATGGAGTAGATGTTATGTTCATTCAATTTATTTCGATTTTGGTGTAAAATTGAAAAATATATACAGGTTATATATTTAAACTATATCAAATATTTTACATAACAAGATGTGATATGATTATATCATTATGTAAAGCACTTATTAGAAAATTTTAAAAAATGATAAAGATTGACCTTGTAACTAAATTTAGAAAAGAGTAAGGGTTTGTTTTGAAAGGAGAGATATGATTACTGAGAACGACTATGAAAATGAGTTACTTTTAAGAAGTTGTTATCTTTTCATTTTCTTTTTTTGATGTTTAGAGGGAATTTTGAAAACTTTAGCACCAAATTAGAACAAGGGTAATTTACCTAAATAGGACTAAGGTCCCGTTCCATTCAACTTATTTTTTCTTATTTTTTCTTATTTTTCTTAAAATTAGATCAGATCAGATTAGACCAAATCAGATCAGATCAGATCGAATCAGATTAGATCGAATTAGATCTGATCTGATCAGATTAGATCTAATCAGATCAGATCAGATCCAATCGGATCAGATCCAATCAGATTAGGCCAGGTCAGATCAGATCCCATCAAGAATTATTATTATTATTATTATTATTATTATTTTTATTATTATTATTATTATTATTATTATTATTATTATTATTATTATTATTCTTAAAAATGAAAAAGAATAAACTTTAGAAACAAGTTAAATAGAAAACTGAGAAAGTAATCCTTAATTATTAGACGTCGTAAAAATTATTTTTAAAATACATTGACAATGTCAATCTAATTCTATTTTTAAAATACATTTTTATTGCTACTTGTAATTTGAGTTTCTAAAGTTCTGATCTTTTATAAGGATGAGATATTTAAATAAAAATACAATCTCTTCTATATTATGATTACCTAAATTTAATTATTTTTTAATGTGTATATAAATTAAATATTTATTCTAATGTATATATGAAGTAATTATTAAAATATTAAAATTAATATTCTAATTTCACAAAAAAATAATCATAAAATAAAAATATTATTACATTATAATATGAATGATTATTCTTATATGATTTAACTAATTTTATTTTATTAAAAACTAATCATAAAATAAAAAATATTGATTATATTATACTCCCTCCGTCCCTGAGTGTTTGTCCACTTTCATTTTTGCACACCATCCAATGCACTTCTTTAATCCATTTTATCTTGTAATTTGTATATTAAAAAATTATAAAAATTATATATTAATAATCTATATGTTAAGACGAATCAAACAAGATCACACATGACTATTTTTAGGCTTACACATTGAGAGAATTTGATGAGTCAAAGTGCTTAGATGAACAGTTCCAAAAGTCAGAAGTGGACAAACACTCAGGGACGGACCAAGTAATATGAATTGTCATTACAATTTTCAAACGTTATTATAAAGTCAAATCATAATTAATCAGATCAGATCAAACTAGATCAAATTAGATCAGATCAGATCTAATCAGATCAAACCAGATCAGATCACATCCAATCAGATCAGATTAGATCAGATCCAATCAGATCAGATCAGATCAGATCAGATCAGAACTTATTAAAATCAGATCAGATCAGAAAAAATAAGTTGAACGGAACGGAGCCTAAAACATAATGAATTTCTCAATATACTTAATATAGGACCATATGACATATGTTTTTATTTCACAATGTAAGATCATTGATCATTATCTATTAGTCATTATTCAACTAAATGTCCAGTATCACTTGAATGTTATTCTTCTCACTAGTCATTATTAAGTCTTATTTAGGGAATAAAAAAATTTAAGTCCTACATTGGAAATGACTTACTCCCTCCGTCCCCCAGTTTTTGTCCACTTTTGACTTTTGCAACTGTTCATCTAAGCACTTTGACTCATCAAATTCTCTCAATGTGTAAGCCTAAATATAGTCATGTGTGTAGAAAAAGATAAAAACTGAACCGGTCTTTTATTAATCACAAGCAGCGTATATATACAAATACATAGCGGGCTAGGTTAACGAGTGGGCCCGACAAACTATTTACAATCCAAAAATACAAATATCCGCTAACACTCCCCCTCAAGTTGGCGCATGAAGATCCAGAATGCCCAACTTGCACAGCAGAAAATCAAAACTGGGTTTCGCTAGAGGTTTGGTAAAAATGTCAGCTAACTGATATCTCGTCGAGACATATCGTGTCGAGACCTCATGCCGCTGGACACTCTCTCGAACAGTGTGACAATCTACATCCACATGCTTCATACGCTCATGAAAAACAGGATTCGCTGCAATGTACAACGCGGACTGATTATCACAATACAATCTAGGAGGATATAATATAGGCACGCCCAAAGCAATAAGAATCCCTCGCATCCAACGTATCTCTACACAAGCATTAGCCATAGCCCTGTACTCTGCCTCTGCAGACGACCTAGAAACAGTAGTTTGTTTCTTCGTTTTCCATGATACTGGAGACGTACCCAACATGATAAAATATCCGCTAACAGAACGACGAGACAGTGGGCAGCTAGCCCAATCGGAGTCACAATACGCCGAGATCTGGAGATTACTTGTGGCGCTCAGAAATATACCCTGACCAGGATGACCCTTGATGTAGCGAAGAACACGCATAGCTGCGTTCATGTGGTCAAGAGTGGGAGCCTGCATAAACTGAGATAAAACATGGACAGATTAGCAAATATCCGGCCGAGTGATAGTGAGATAGATCAGACGTCCCACAATACGGCGGTACCGTGCAGGGTCGTGGAGGGCAGCCGCCGTTGATCGGCTAAGATTGTGCGTCGTAGGTAGCGGCGTATCAGCGGGCTTGCATCCCAAAAGTCCAGCTTCCTGCAAGATTTCCAACGCATATTTGCGTTGACACAACACCATGCCCGAAGCAGACCGAGCACACTCAATGCCCAAGAAATATTTAACCGGACCTAAATCCTTTAGTTGAAAACACTTATCCAAATACCTCTTAAAAGAGGTGCATAAGGTAGAATTATTGCCTGCAACCAGAATATCATCAACGTAAACCAAAACAGTAAGAATATCCGGGCCATGACGAAGAATAAATAGAGTATGATCCTTATGGGCCTGTTTAAAACCCCACTGGCGAAGAGCAGTGCTAAGTTTATGAAACCAGTTGCGAGGAGACTGGCGTAGCCCATACAATGATTTCCGTAACCGGCATACTTTCCCGGGAATGGAAAAACCGGGAGGCATGCGCATATAGACTTCCTCAATAAGATCACCATTCAGAAAAGCATTATTAACATCAAGTTGATGGACCTCCCATCCACGCGCTACAGCAACAGAGAGTAAAATGCGTACCGTCCCCATTTTGGCTACGGGAGCGAATGTATCCGTATAATCTGTCCCGAATTCCTGACGATTTCCCAAAACCACAAGCCTTGCTTTATCACGCTCCTTCGTACCATCAGAGTGAAACTTCGTACGATAAACCCATTGACATCCAAGAGCTGTCCGATTCGGGGGTAGATCAGTTACCTCCCATGTGTGATTATTTTCCAAGGCTTTGATTTCCAGTTGCATTGCATGTCGCCAATTTGCATGTTGCATGGCCTGTTTGAATGATGTGGGGACTTCGCAAGAAGTCACTGCAGCTAAAAATCCACGGTACCTGTCATGTAATTTCTCATAATGAACAAAATTGTGGATAGGATAACGAGTACCTGAAGACTTAGACGGAGCGATGCGAGGAACAACGGGAGTAGATGTCCGGGCGGTGTGGCAATAATAATCAGAGAGCTTGGCAGGGGGTCTCCGATCACGGGTTGGGCGTGTAGGCGACGGTGGACTGTCCGGGGCAGACTCACCGTCGCTATCGGTTTCAGGTGGGGACTGCCCGGAGACTGCTGGGACGGATGCCGGCGATGTGGGCTGATCGGCGGCAGACACTGGTTGAACGGTGGGAAAGTCTGCGTGGGTGGGGCGTGAAGAAGCCCCGGGAGACGAGGTCGGCGCAGTGGACAGTGCAAACGGGAAAACTATTTCATCAAAAGAAACGTCACGAGCATGAAAAAATCGGTGAGATTCAAGATCATATACACGCCAACCTTTAGTGCCCGTAGGGTATCCCAACAACATACATTTAAGGCTACGGGGGTGAAATTTATTTGGTGGACGTGGGGTAAGACGAACATAACACAAACAACTAAATACCCGAAGATGAGACAAGTCTGGAGGTTTTGAAGAAAGGAGTTCAAAAGGTGATTTTCCCTGTAACAAAGGAGTGGGGGTTCGATTTATGAGATACACAGCAGTACGAACACACTCTCCCCAAAACTCAAGAGGTAAAGATGCCTGAAACATTAGTGAACGAGCCACATTAAGAATATGCCTGTGTTTGCGTTCCACACGCCCATTTTGTTGCAGGGTGTGAACACAAGAAGTTTGAACAAGAACCCCCATACTGGTATAAAACTGACGCAGAGGTTTATTCACAAACTCAGTACCATTGTCTGTGCGAACAATTTTTATAACTTTCTCGAATTGAGTTTGAATCATTTGAAAAAATTGTTTCAGACAACTGGTAACCTCTGTTTTGTCAATAATGAGGAAAACCCAAACAGCGCGAGAATAATCATCAACAATGGTGAGAAAATAATGTGAACCAATAGACAAGCATGGAGAATAAGGACCCCATAAATCACAATGAATTAAATCAAACAGTGCATCAGCTTTATTAGTACTCTGGGAAAAACTAGATCGAGTTTGTTTGGAAAAGAAACAAATGTCACATGACTGAAAATTTTTAATTTCAGCCGTGCTTTTATTAAACGGAGGTAAAGACAAAACTTGGGGTGATGGGTGACCAAGACGCTGATGCAACAGGGAGACGGATTCAGCTGTGGACGCTTGGGCAGAAGGAGAAAAGACATAAACTCCGTTGCGCACTTCACATCGTCCAATCTGCGTCTTCGAAGTTCGGTCCTGTATCACACAAAAATGGTCATCAAAGAAAACATGGCAATTAAGAGAGTTGACTAAACAACTCACAGAAATCAGATTGCATTTTAAATTCGGCACATAAAGCACATTATTTAAAATCAAAGTCGAGGAAAGGTGGACTCGTCCACACGAGTTCGCCACCACTCGTGCTCCGTCAGGCAAACTAATTGTGCAAGGAGCTACGGGTTTAATGTCCGTCAGATACAAGGAATCTCCTGTCATATGATGAGAGGCCCCACTGTCGACTAACCATTCACTCGGAGTGGGACAAAAAATACCTTGCAACTTATCAGGAACGGAATGGGATGCTTCTAGCATAGAGAAAAGACGCGCGACTTGATCATATGATAGTGCAGAGAGAGGGGAAGATGAATCGGCTGCTGCATGGGCTGACGGGCCTGCCGTTCCGCCGTGCTGCCCGACGGCAGTAGGTGCCGGTTGTGCTCCTGTTCGGCCGCCCCTGTTGCCGCGACCTCCCCCTCGGCTAGGTGACTGGCGGCCACGTCCCCTGCCCGAGTTCGGAAATCCAATAATCATATAACAACGATCAACAGTATGCCCCGATTTTCCACAATGAGTGCATTGATACCCGTTTGAGGCTACTCGAGGTGTAGCAAACGCCATGGCATCCGTGTGGTCATCTCGAGCACGAACAACGTTTTTATGCCGTTCTTCTTGGGTGATTAAATAGAACGCCTTGTTAAGATCCACCAGGGGCTGGGTTCCAAGAATTTGGCCGCGTATGCTCCCGAACTGTTCGTCATCTAAACCCAAAAGAAACTTTCGAGTTTTTGATTTTTCGGCCCGATCCTTCAATTGTGTCGCCGCCTCACACTTGCATCCACATGTTGGGTCATCCATTCCATATAATTTGTTCCAAATAGTGACAAATTGATTATAATACACAACCACTGTTTGACCTTTCTGACGGAGATTTTGCAATTCATTCTCCAACTGATAAATATGGGGCTCGTTAACCGTGCTATAACGAGCTTTCAGATCTGTCCATAATTCATGAACCACAGTATGGGAGGCAATACTGGGTTGAATTGTTTCATCAACACTATTAAAAATCCAACTGCAGATCGTGGAATTATTTGCTTCCCAAGCCTCAAGTTCCATGGGATCTGTCGGCTTAGGCATACCAACAGGAGACAAAAAACCAGCCTTGCTACGACCCTTCAAGGCATTAACAATAGTCTTTTCCCACGTATCAAAATTATCGCCTTTCAAAACATGTTTCGTGAGAGCGTTACCTGGGCCCTCGGAAGGATGAAGATAATACTCAGTCGAAGGATCATGAATCAATCGGGTTTTCTTTGTGGTAGACGTCATGACGGATCTTCGAAGCTTGACACAAAAGGACCAAACCGAGACAAATCCTCAGTCGCCGTGCAGCTTCTGCAGAAGAATCGCCCAGGGAGATCGCCGAACACACACAGTTGCCGACGAGGGAAACAATCGACGAGGGAGACGATCGGCGTGGGTCAGTCGATCGAAAAAAAAATCAAACGTATGGTGCCCAAGGTTTTGGCTCTGATACCATGTAGAAAAAGATAAAAACTGAACCGGTCTTTTATTAATCACAAGCAGCGTATATATACAAATACATAGCGGGCTAGGTTAACGAGTGGGCCCGACAAACTATTTACAATCCAAAAATACAAATATCCGCTAACAATGTGTGATCTTGTTTGATTTGTCTTAACATATAGATTATTAATATATAATTTCTATAATTTTTTAATATACAAATTACAAGATAAAATGGATTAAAGAAGTGCATTGGATGGTGTGTAAAAATGAAAGTGGACAATGGTTCTTGTCCGATGGCGATTTAGTCCTATTTAGTGCAAATTTGACTTAGAACAAACCTTACGAGGGCGATGGAGAAACGATGATAAAGAAAGCAATGTGGTGGTGGGGGGGGGGACTATGGTTCTTGTCCGATGGCGATGGCATTGACGATCACGCCATTCGCAAAAAGTAATATTTTTTCTTCAAAATCACTCTTTACACTATGTTTGGTTCAATGAATTTGGTAGAAAAATAAAAGAAAATAGTTTTTCCTCATTTTCTCACCAAAATGGGAGGACTTTGGTTTTTCCTTCTTCTTAGTACATTTTGCCTTCTTAATTTCTTTTCCTTCCATTGTTCCTTTTTTTTCCTAACCAAACAAGAAAAATATTTTCATTCTCATTTTCTTTTCTTTTCCCTCTCAAATTCCTTGAACCAAACATAGCGTTAAGGTTTAGCTAAGTAGGAGGTTGCTGTGATTTTCCATGGTGGCTGATGACACTCCAATACATGGGTCGACTGTGTTCTCTGGTCACTAATTTTTGAGTTCAGGTGCTTGCAATTTCTTCCTGCACGACGTTTGGCTTCACATCTTTTTCATTGCTCTTTTGGAAACTTATATGCTTGGGCACTTCATCTTTTCGACTTGTTATTCCCTGGGTACATGTGTTTGACATGATTTTGATGGTTGGCTTCGCTACTTGGTGGATATAATTAGGTTGTGGCTAACGATGGAGGTGACATTACATTTGTAACACACCTTGGAATTAGGACACTTACACTCTCTCACCCTACTATAAAGTAAAGGAATTCAGAAAATATCACCAAAACTACACATTTCTTAAATCCCACACATTTTAAAGTGAAAAAGTGTAATGGAATGAAGATATAATATATTATTACATGGCATGAAATTGGCAACACATGACATCAAATAGAGAATTGATAGAATCACAAACACTTTGATCACAAAATACACAAACTAAATGTTTATTTTTTAAACAATTAACATCATTTTATTCACTTGGTGGGGTGCACAAATTACAAATTTATGTATTTTATCACCGATGTGTTTGTGACTCTAGAATTTCTCTATACAATAAAACACATAGCATGACATTTGGCAAACAAAGTCTTACATGGTGTGACACATGGCGCAACCACAATTAATCCGCTCTATTTTATATGTATACATATGATGTGAGACTTTCCATTGTCTCATTATTACTATGACTATGAACTTGCTATCTCAGTTTGAAACATGTAATTGGAAGATATCGATAATTGCCCTTACATAATTGTATGTGTTTTGTCCATGGTGTTATGTTATTTGAGTAATTTATATTGTAATATGTTGCGTTGATTCCGTACATTTTTTTGTGAGCCTGGTATGCTAAGGATTTTTTTAACATTTATTTTGCCTTTCTCTCGATTTTTTTTTTAAAAATGATTTTTCAAAATATTTTTTTCTGTGATTTGCACTTCCCTTCTATACTTTTTAATCATCACAAACTATTACTTTAATCATCACAAACTATTACCATTTTATTCCTTTTGATAGGGGGGGGGGACTTTTTGTTAAATATATTAATTATTTTAATATATTTAATATTATATATTATATTTATGGTTGTTACCTATTATAGCTAGATTTATTATTATACAATATTTCCTTATTTATCTAGCCATTAATATGGAGAATTCTAGAATACTCCAACTCCACCTATATATTCATTACTTTGTATTCCTCTAAATTATTCAAGCAATAAAGCATTATTTATTATTTTACANTATTCCCAGCCAACCACAACTGTCCATCTCTAGATCCATCACCGCCGCTTCTTGATTTAAGATGAGATTGTCACATCAGCTTGCTCAGTCGGCAAATCTTCAGTTAACAAGCATCCCTAGCAACTCTTCATTCTTTTTGTTTCTTCTCTAAATTAGTCGTGAACGACTCCAGCGCACGCCAACCTTCTCCCTCATTCAGCGTCAGCAGCATGAGTCTGTTCGCAGCGGCTTTTCTCCTCTCCTCATCAGCGCCATCACATCTCTTTCCTGGCAATCTTTCTTCTTCTCTTCTGGCGGGAGGCATTCAGTCTACTCTAGCTGAAGATATGCCTCTAGCTTCTGATTACAATTTTGGTCACAATTCAAGTAAAAGTTGGCGTTCAATCTTCACCTCCCAAGACGTTGGTAGCATGTTAAATATATTAATTATTTTAATATATTTAATATTATATATTATATTTATGGTTGTTACCTATTATAGCTAGATTTATTATTATACAATATTTCCTTATTTATCTAGCCATTAATATGGAGAATTCTAGAATACTCCAACTCCACCTATATATTCATTACTTTGTATTCCTCTAAATTATTCAAGCAATAAAGCATTATTTATTATTTTACACTTTTTACTTCACACAATTTATAAAAATATTTTTTACCTTTTTTGCTCTTGACAAATAGGAGAAGAAATGTGTGAAGTTCAATGTGCAATTATTTTTTTACAAAATGTTGTGCGCCTTTTCTATGTGTTTCATGATTATTACTTAATTACCAAATCTTCATAAACACATGAAAAATAAAGTGAGAAATTTTTTACGGAGTAATATGCTATGTTTTAGGGGGAGTTTGTGTGAATCTTTCACTCTCACCTATAATCTCACTCTGAAGCAAATTATTTGTCAACATAAAAAGGGAAAGATTGTTAGCCTTGGTATGCCTCATCTCGTGTTCTGATGTTAACAAATAATTTAATTGAGGTAACGTTCGTTTAATTGCGTACAAACGTCAAAATCTACTAAATGGCATTCACCACGTCAATACATTCGATCACATGGGACTTGCATAGAATAGCTTAAAGTCAATTATTGTTAAAGATATTTGAATAATATATCTCTAAGCTCAAGCTCAAATTTTACACACACACACACAAGGAGATTTGTATTTGAGTATTTATTTTTATAGAATAAATTTGGTAAATATTTTCCAAAAATATATTTTCATATTTTCGGAAAAACAATGAACAAAAGATATAGCTCTTTCCAATACGAGATCAATGGTTTTTGAATTACTTAAATATGAGAAATATTGAACAAGTTATGAGTATTTTACCAAAATAATTTTCTGTTCCATGCAGATGGGTAAACAACGGTCAACCAATTGAACCGTTTCAACATAATGGTTGATGGTTTGACTGATCGTTAGGAGCGCTGGGTAATGACGGTCCATCAAGTGAACCATTCATATAGAACGGTCGACCGTTCTACGGACCGTTGGATAGGAATCTGACCGTTACCATGAACGGTCGAGGTGTAAGACCATTCGTGGACTAGAATCTCCCATGGATAAAGCTATTTGTACCCCAACCTTTTTGCCCCATTTGTACACCGCAGGTTTGCACCAACATTTTGTGTTGGTGTAAAACTAATTTGTGTTAACGTACCAACACTTTGTGTCCGTGTAATTTTTTGTTAACGCACCAACACTTGTGTCGGTGTAAACCATCAAAATGTTTGTGTATAACCGCGGTGTACAAATGGGGTACAATTTTTGGTGTAAGTGTAGCATGGTCCATCTCCCATTCCTAGATTTTTGCACCCCAACAGTTTGATTCTTTTAATTATGGTATTAGGAGTTAATTATGATTTTATAACATGTATTTTTTCAAACTAAACAACTCCTAATCCATCCTTATAAATACCCAAACCATCTCAATATTTTTAATCAATCAAGCTTAGCAAAAACCATCCTCTTTACTTCCATCTTTGTGTTCATAAAATCTCTGATTTTATATTAGCCTCTTAAGAGCAATTTTTCTTTCTTGAACACATTTTGAGCTTGATCAAAAGAGATACACACTCATATCATCTATAAGAGAGTTGTAAGTTTTAGAGTGTATGTATATTATCACACCAAACTGACCTTTGTATTATATATTCAAGAGGCGGTGTTGATTCATATTATTCAACTTCATATTCCTTGTAATCAGTTGAAGAAATCCGTTGTAAAATATCGGGAAGCGGTCAAGGATAGTCGATGGAAAATCCTCAAGCCAACTAGTTGGATACTTCAAGGCGTGAAGTATTGTCTATCTAGTGTAAACCTATTGGCAAAAGTTTGTTTGTCAAAACTAGTTTTGTTATGACGATCGTGTTGAGACGGTCAAGGCGTTCTAGTATATTGGAAATCCTTGAGAAGGAGCCCTGAGGTACTAGAGTAGGAAGTTACCGAACCAGTATAAAATTTTGGTGCACTTACTTTACACTTTTTTTGCGTTTATTACTTTGAATATATTTTAACGCTACTATTTTTTTAAGACACATCGTTACTTTTTAATAAACGAAAAAGTTTTTTATTTTATCTAAATGCCTTATTTACCGTACCCCTCCCCCCCTAAGGCGTGGGCACAGAGACTAACGGAGCATATCTCTACTTCAATGATATTTCACGTGAATCATGATGAGCTCTGTCTTATGATGGTTGTTTTAGATGTGGGATCCTGACCACCAACGATTTAGAGAGTTTTAACAAAATGCTTACAAGATATCGGATCCTACCGGTCACTGGCATATTGAGTATGTCTTATAGAAAAATGGTTGAATCTGTTGCAAAACGGTAAAAGACTACTTTGGATTGGCGACAAAAAAAACTTTTGTATCACTCCCAAAATTATGAACATCTTACAAAGTTGTGAGCGAATGAAACAAAAGTGGGTTATTGCAAACTACGGATGCAACCAATATGTTACTAGTCATACTTCTCAAACCGATCCATAATCTCTCTACAATTTCATGGTGGATCCCGAGTAGGGGTGAGCAAGTACCGAACCGATACCGAAATTTCCCGAAAAAACCGAGAATACCGAACCGAAAAATACCGAACCGAAAAAGTACCGAGAAGGAACCGAACCGTACCGAACCGAATGGTCGGTACGGTATTTGGGAATGGTACGAGGTGACGTCCCATACCAAAAATCTCGAACCAAACATACATACTAAAATATTATAAAAAAAATAATACCCCGGAGTAATATTTTTTGTATTCCTTCACGAAATAATAATTTTTAAAAAAAACTCGGTTCAAGTTCTATTATGTGTAAATTATACTTTTATTTGAGTTTTAGTTTTTGTGTATGAACATAAAAGTATTCACAAAGATTCGAAATACTCCTTTGTTGTCGTTCATTTTTTTAGTTTGTGAAATATAAACTAAGTTTTGATACGCATCTCTTGCATTTAAATATTCATTTTTTTAATTTTTCATGTTTTTTTTATTTAAATTCACTTTTAATTTTCAAAAATAAAGGGGCGTTGTTAAATTTTAATGTGTAAAGTAGGTATGTATATGTTGGAGATTTATTTTGAATTCAAAATTGAATTTTAAATAAATAGGCACAACTCTTTGACGAGACATGTTTATTCTTAAATGACATGACTCTTGAATATTTATTTTGAATTTAAATGGGAAGTTTTTAAATTAAATGGGTGTGTCTCTTACAAAAGAGACATGATCATTTATAAAGGGGCATATTATTTTCTATAAATAGGGCCCATGTCACAATGCAAAATGAGAAGAAAAGAGAGGGAAAAATTATGTTAGAAAAATGATTTATTATTAATTATTATGTCATTGATTATTTAGAATAATGTAGAAATAATGTATTTATTTCTTATATTTATTCTATGATGATGAAATATTAATTAATGTATTTTTCTATGTTTTTTTTCGTCTCCTTTGTCTCGAGACAAGTCTCGTTAAAGTACATTAGCAAATTGTTTCGTAGAGCAACCGAACAATTTGGTCTTCTTCATTGTATCCCAAAAGTTCTATCTTGTAACCCTTGTTGCTTATAATAGGGTAGATAATAAACTTTTAGGAAAGCGTTTCCAAGGATCACGCGCCTTGAAGGTTTATCTGGTTAATTTAACCAACCTGTTTTGAACTACGTGTGGCTTGATCCCCTTCATTGTGGTACGTAGGCAACTTAGAATGTTTTATTTTTCTAAGTGCAGTCACAGTAATAAAGTTATTTTTTATTGTTCCAACCATCTAAAAGTTTCTTATCTACTAAAGGTTACGGTTGGTTATGTTTTGGATTATACTAATAATTCAATATCTTCTTATACATGAGTATAAGAATGATATCTTATCGGCATGTGATAGTGAAGGAGAAGATTACAGTTAGAAAAAAATTGGTTTTATCCTCTGTTTAAGGATGATAAAAATCAAATTCTTTTTGTTTGAGAGAAAGTATTTTTCTCTTAATGAAAAAATAAAGTTGCCTATACATCCATTGGTGAAGGATATTACCATGAAGGATGTAACTTTATTGTATAAAAAGCCAAATTTCGTACAATGTATTAACCAAAGTGGTTAGGTAGTCCTCATGGAGGAGGTATTTTTGTTTGGCTTTACAATTGATTAAATGATATATTTTGTATGGTTTAAATATATCCAAGCTTGGTGAATTTCTTGCATTTTATCGCGCATTTCAAGGAATAAATTTCTTCTGCATATGATGAAGAAATAAGAGATTATTATATCTTCTGGATCATAATGAAGAAATGATTAGAGTTAGATATACAAAATATATGAGGGATGTGATTAAGCCCATAATTAATTACACGTGAACGAAAGCGCAACTCAACGTCTAGTACGACGCTGGATCTTGAGTTCAATGTTGACAAGTAGTTCACGTAGTAATTTGTAAACACTAAATGAAAATAATCATCCTGGGGTAGTGTTTGATACTGCATTGGAAAAGAAGGTTGAATATCTTAATAGATCTTTTGAAAAAGTGTTGGAATTGAAGAACACGATTAAAAGATCTACTATATGAACATGAAGTGCGGCCGCTTCACCAAGTTAGGGGCTTGACTTGGTTATGTTCACGAATGGATATGGGCACATGGCCTGAACAGAAAGTGTCAAGTTATTATTGTACTTTAAGAAAAATTTGTGTGTGTAATATCTTCAATATTTTAAAGCGGTTACATAGTTCAAAGCCTAGTCTACTATTGTAATCCAAAATATTGTAAAGTGTATTACACTAAGTGGAAGTTCAATATGCGTTACACTTTCATTTATGCATGAATTTTTTGAAATTTGTCTTGTGGGCATATTTATATATTTTGAATTCGAAATAAATGGAGGAGGATTGTTGGAGATTTATTTTGAATTCAAAATTGAATTTTAAATAAATAGGCACAACTCTTTGACGAGACATGTTTATTCTTAAATGACATGACTCTTGAATATTTATTTTGAATTTAAATGGGAAGTTTTTAAATTAAATGGGTGTGTCTCTTACAAAAGAGACATGATCATTTATAAAGGGGCATATTATTTTCTATAAATAGGGCCCATGTCACAATACAAAATGAGAAGAAAAGAGAGGGAAAAATTATGTTAGAAAAATGATTTATTATTAATTATTATGTCATTGATTATTTAGAATAATGTAGAAATAATGTATTTTTTTCTTATATTTATTCTATGATGATGAAATATTAATTAGTGTATTTTTCTATGTTTTTTTTCGTCTCCTTTGTCTCGAGACAAGTCTCGTTAAAGTACATTAGCAAATTGTTTCGTAGAGCAACCGAACAATTTGGTCTTCTTCATTGTATCCCAAAAGTTCTATCTTGTAACCCTTGTTGCTTATAATAGGGTAGATAATAAACTTTTAGGAAAGCGTTTCCAAAGATCATGCGCCTTGAAGGTTTATCTGGTTAATTTAACCAACCTGTTTTGAACTACGTGTGGCTTGATCCCCTTCATTGTGGTACGTAGGCAACTTAGAATGTTTTATTTTTCTAAGTGCAGTCACAGTAATAAAGTTATTTTTTATTGTTCCAACAGTATATTCATCCCGATTTGTACCGAAACCGATACCGAACCATCCCGAACCATATCGAACCGATATTTCGGGATCAGGATCGGTATGGAGTAAAATCCCATACCGAACCGAAATATTTGGTACGGTATCGGTACGAGCTAAATACCGTACCATACCGTACCATGCTCACCCCTAATCCCGAGAATAGAGTTTGCACTTGTGGCCGATAGTCTTCTGATGCAGTCCCATGTGTTCATGTTCATGATGTTATCCACTCAAAGCGTCAAGTTGATGACAGTCTTATCCCACCGGTATACTCCGTTCAAAATTATCTACAGTGTTATAGTGGAGTGATTCAACCAGTTACTTTTCAATCCAATTTAAATAGTTGCGACTTTCGTGTCAATATTTCAATAAGGCCGGAGGGAGAGATTCCACGTTCAGGAAGGCGTAAGTGTAACTGATACGTTGGTGACATGGACCAGAGAGCGACTAGAGGAGGATGAATGTATACATCTAGCACAATAAATGTAACTTCATTGGTTTTTTTGTTAGATGTATCTCGTTCAATAAAATATTTCTTTCATAATTTGTTTTGCTTATCAAAATGTTTAATTCGTCTTCAATTTTTTTAGATTGTAAATGTTTATATTGATGAAGTATTTGTAACACACTTCCCATACAAAATAGGTAATTATTTATATTATTTAAAATAATCGAGTAACTAAAACCCAAAAAATAAAAAAATTTGGTATTTGAGATATGTTCTTCCACCTCAAGTGCGAAATACTCCCTCTGTCCCAAAAAGATATTTTTGTTTCATTTTTAACGCATCCTATAAAACTTTTCTACTCAAATCTAAAATGCCTAAAATTAATCACATTTATTCTTTATTGTGGGTAGAAATTATTTTTAAAGCTTTTTGTGACATTTGAGGTGTGATATGAGTGTTTTATGAGATGCACAGAAATTGAAATAGGAACATCTTTTAGGGACGGAGAGAGTATGTAATTATATATTGCTCACTCCGTCCATAAATTTCTTTCTCATTTTCTTTTTTGGGCGGTCCAAATTTTTTTCCCCATTTCCAACCAAATTTTAATAAATGTTCTATTATACACTTACTTTTTATCTACACTATTTACTTTATTCCATCATATCAAGGGCAAAACATAAAAAATCTTTACATTCCTTAACTTATCTTGATTTCCATGCTAAATCAAAGGCTGAAGGACCAAAATAAGAGTAAAACACTGATTATATATCAAAATAGGAGTAGAAAGATAAAATCTCCAAAATAGGAGTTGCTAACTCACCTTCTCACACAACAATCAGACCTCCTTTCTCCTGACCTCTTTAGTCCTTTCTGCTGCCCGAAATGTAAACAAATAACTTGGGATGAACAAACTTGTCATACTCACTACCACTTCCGGATTCTACAAAGGACTTCCCTTACAAGATACTTCGTACCCATTTTTTCTTGTTTTCTCACAGTCTCTTTACAATAACTTGAGATTTTTTTTGCTCGCCTTATTTGATTCATTTTTTGTACCTTCTGACGATGATGGAATATGAACTAACTTACGGTACTGATAACACCGAGATTTAATTTATTTTTACCATCATTTTAATTTATTACAGTATTTATTATTTAATTGTTGATAAAATAAATGATATTCCTGTTAGAATAAAGGCCCAACGCTAGAGGGGGGGTGAATAGCGTTTAAAACAAAATCGCAGGAAATTAAAAACGAGGGCGTAAAAGTAAAGAGCGTAAGGAAGGAGCACACCGAATTTTATCCTAGTTCACCACAACGTGTGGCTAATCCAGCCTCCCGAGAGACTCTCTCGAGCTACACTAACTCCGTTAAGCTTAAGGGTGCTTAACAAACCGATACAACTTGAGAACTCGAGTCACACGAGCCTCAACACCTTTGCTTGGAGATACCGCACTCCAAGACTTCTCACGAAGGAACAAAGAACTTCCTTCGAGTTTACAACAAGGGAAAAACCTCCCTTAAAGTGTATAAAAACACTTAAACACTCAGGAATAAAACTCTCACAAAGAGTAGATATGAGTGAACTAGTAAACTCTCAAGAACACGACAATTTCTTCAAGAATAGGCTCTCAAATAGCTAAGAAAAATAGGAATGATTATGCAATGAAAGAGTATTGAAATGTTGAAGAATTGTGTATAAAATGAGAGGATTTGGGTGCCATTTTATAGCCCAAAATGGGATAAAACCGTTGCTAAATTTTCCAACAGGATGAAGACAAATTTTTCAGAGTTGCAGGGTGATAATCGATTGTCTAGACATGATAATCGATTATTAAAAGATTCCCTGTCCAAAAGTTTAAAAATCTATCCGTTGGAGGACAACGGTAACCCAGATAATCGATTGTCAACAAGTGATAATCGATTATTGGTCCTCTCAGAAGATTCTGGGTTTTGGCTGCAAAGACTGATAATCGATTATTGCATAAGTGAATCGATTATTGAGTGCTTCAGAACTTTGGAAGTTCAAAGCTGCAGGGGCTGATAGTCGATTGTCACTAAGGTGATAATCGATTATCACCCAGCTAAAGTCTAGCCAGCTGAAACCCGTTTTGAAAAACCGAGGTCCAAAAACGAAGTGTTCCCAAAAGTAAAAACCAAGTTTGAAAAACATTGTATATGGTATAAAATACTGAAAACAAGACTTGTTCGGTAAAAACCAAGTCTCCAAGGTCGTACATCACGTGCGTGCGGTTTTGACCGTTTTTCACGTGTTAGACCGATTGACCAAGATACAAAAGTGGTTTTTATGAAATAAATATTTGGGAACCTTTTAAATATGCTCAGATATAAAAACGAGGTTTAAAACATTGAAAACCACCGAGTTGGTTTGGGCGCCAAAAACCGAACGCCGAACACCGTACGCCGACTTAGGTGATTTTGGTTCTGAGCAAGGACCAGAGATTTTAACAATAAAAATTTATCAAAAATATTTATTTTGATGCACAAAAATATTTTATGATTTTGTAAAATTATTTTGACTCTTTGAGAACCGAGACTTGAATTGATTGTCGGTTTTGATCAAAAGACCGACTCGACTAAGTCTTGAATTCTTGATCTTGTCCTTGAGTCTTTTGGGTCTTGTTCCATGCCATTCTTCGCGCCTTGAGTTATTCAACGAAACTCTTTATATCCACGGTGGTTTGGCAATTATCAAAACCTGTCAGAAATGAACACTACTTTAGTTAAACGTGCAAAGTGTGTTCCAACAATTCCAATGATTATTGCAGAAGAATAATACCGCTCTCTATTGCCAACACCACCCCCATAATATGCACCATCAACTTTATAATGCCACATAAATTGTCATACAGTGTCAAAAAAGACATAATGTCAAACATTACAATATATAATCTCACAACTTATAATGCATAATGCCACAGGTGCCAATATATAATGTCACAAATGCAAATATACAGTGTCACAAAGGCATAATGCCAAATCTTAGCCATATTGCCATGTACGATTGCCAGCAACCATCACCCCTTGCAAATCTACCTTTATGGCGGCTGGATGACCAACCGCCCCACACGGTGGTAGACCTCGTTTTCTTGATATCAAATTGCCATCCCAAAGCACCCAAACGAAATTCAAAGAAAATAAAATTTAATTAGTGATGAAGAGAGAACCGGTCATTTTTGAAATCAAGGTTTTGAGAGAAGGAGGTGAGGTAGCGTTGTAGATTTGACAAGGGTGCAGCGGCACGATGAATCTAAGAGGGGTGGGAGCGGCAGCGGCGATGGCATTGAAGTTAGGTGGCGGTGAAGGCAACAAATGCTATGGAACGTAGAAGCAAACCGGGAGCAAAAACGAGATCCAAGGAAGAGGGATTATTTTTGTCAATTTTGATTTTTGGAGCAACACTAAGAATGGCAGTGATGTTTTTTAATTTTAATTAACTCCTATTTTGGGCATATAAGTTAGAGACTCCTATTTTGGGGATATGCCTAATGATTTACTCCTATTTGGGGGGTTTTCTTTAAATCAAAATGAGAAAGAAATTTGTAAAGGAAGGGAGTATTTAAAATAATCTAGATTCTAAAACCAAAAAAAAAATCTTTATTTGAGATACAAATTTCTTACAAAAAATACTTCCCTCTCAACCTGCTGAGTGCTGCCCAGAAGTTCCTGACCCACTCTGGGTTCCGTCACAATAAAGCCGGTCTTGCCGTGACTTTCAGACTTGCAGTTCTCGGATCCAGCGTCAACGGCTCATGGGCGTCGTCGTGTTCCGAACCAGCATCGCAACATTTCTGGTTCTCACTAGACCTAGCAAAACAGAACCGGAACCGATTACCCGAACCGAAATATCCGAAACTGAAACCGGAATGACCTGAAAAATGAAGATCCGATCTATAACCGAAAACCCGAAATGATCCGAATCGAACCGAAACCGAACTAAATAATTCATATTCGATTTAAATCCGAAACCGATAAAATCCAAACCGATTAGATCTGAAACCGATAATATCCGGACCCGATTTGAACTAAAATCAATAAATTCAGAACTATGTTTGCCTTTTCAATAAGCATATTATATTTTTAAATTTTTACTTTTATTTTACCATTTGAACTAATTACATTACTTGCTCATTCCCTCATAAAATGGATTATCTTCTTGAAAAAAAGTACAAAATTTTATGCCTTAAATTTATTATATGTAAAAATTAAAGATAAGTTATACATATAAATGATAATGCACAAACAAATAAAATTTCCGTAATTTTTAAATAGTGAATTGTGGTATTCTTTTTGGGACAAAAGGAATATATGATGAATTGTATGGAATAACTAGATTTTGTTAGAATAATAGACCAACGCTAGAGGGGGGGTGAATAGCGTTTGATCAAAAAATCGCAGGAATAAAATTGAATAAACGAGAAGTAAAGAGAAGAGTAAAAGGCACACCGATTTTACCCTGGTTCACCACAACTTGTGGCTAATCCAGCCTCCTGAGAGACTCTCTCGAGCTACACTACTATCTCGTCAAGCTTAACGGTGCTTAACAAACCCGTACAACTTGAGAGTTCGAGTCACACGAACCTCAACGAACCCTCGAAGGAAACAGCCCTTCCTTCGAACAACAAAAGAAATACTTTCTCTTGTCAAGTGTCTAAGAACACTAAAAACTCTCAAGAACAATACTCTCTTTTAGAGTGGATAATGAGTAACTTAGTACGCTCAAGAACGCAACACAAGCTTCACAAAAATGGCTCTCAAAAAGCTATGAAAAAAATGATGAATGATTTGCAATGAAAGAGTAGAAGTTGTGAAGTTATGTGATGTATAAAACAGACCCAAACACCCCTTTTTATAGTAAAACACCCCGTTTCGCATGGTTTTCACTAAACGACCAAAAACGAAAGGTGGTTTTTGAAGCGTTTTTGTTGGAGAACTATTTAAACATGCCCAGAAGTAAAAATCAATCATTAAAAGTTGAAAACCACTTGGTTGGTTCGGACGCCAAAAACCAACGCCGATAACCAAAAGCCGAACGCCGGTTTCCGAAGACCGAACGCCGGATGGCTTGGTTTTTTTTGGTTTGGGCGTACTCCAAGTGTTTTTAGGTAGTTTCAAACTTAAGAAACACATTTTTGAATATGCAAAAGATATTTTGATGAGAGAAGCCTAGAGAGCCAAGATTTGAAAGTTTGTGCCAGTCTTAATCACATTAAGACCGGCTCAATACAATTCTAATTCTTCGTTCTTGATTCTTGGTTCTTGGTTCTCAAATCATCATGCCATGTTCCTTCGCCTTGGTTTTTCTCACTTTAGCCTTGTTATGGTCACGGCGGTTTGGCATTATCAAAACCTGTCATAAGACGAACACGGCTTAGTACGACATAGTCGTAAACCCGTGTTCCAATAATTTCCCCCTTTTTGATAATGGCAAACAAGACGGGGATATGCATACTAAGGGATATTTGATTTTCAGAAAGTTGTGAAAAAGTTCACCCTTAATTTGTGTTTTTTTAAAAAATATTTAGTCGGATTAAAATCAAACGGTCTCGTTTATAGAGACGTTCCCCCTTAGTATATGCATATCCCTTTTCTTCCCCCTTTTGACATTAACAAAAAGATAAAAGATACTTTTATTTATTAATGGGAAATAGCGGAGTACAACGGAAGCATTAAAAAAAAACAAGATAATTAAGGAAAAGAGATAGAAATTCTAGGGGTGTCCTAGTTTTCGTCTTCGGTTTCTTCCTCGTCGTCGTCGACGTCCATCTCATCACCATCATTGGCGTCATCGAACTCGTCTTCATCCGGGGAGCTTGACGGGGCATAGGAGGCATCATCTTCGTCCTCGTCACCGTACACTTGCCCAAAGAACGTACCATGGTACGGTGGGGGGACGTAGTTAACACGTTGGAAGTACGCGTTCATGGCGTACCCTTGGCGTTGGACCACCTCGTCAAGCCTCTCAAGGTAGCCATCCATCCCGTCAACTTTGAAGTGCAGCCGGTTGAGGGAGTCGGCGATGGAGGCGAGGTTGGGCCGGGCCTGGGGTTCGGCTGGGCCAGCGGTAGGGGCAGTGCGGCGTGGCGCGGCAGTGGCAGGCGCGGCGTTGTCCGACCGCTTGGTGAAGGTTTGGGCGCTGATCGTCCAAAGCTTCGTGGCCTTCGTGAGCGGGCCAACGGTGGTGGTTACCTTGAACCGTTCAAGGATGTCCATCACCAAAAACGGGTACAGGAGGAGGTGATCGTGGTCAGTGGACGCGGCGATCGTCATGTTGATCATGACAAACTTCGCCCAATTGATTGGGGCCGAGTGCATGATCGCGTGGACGAGCTTGAGGTCCTCTCCGGACATGATTGTGTGGTCGTGCTTCCGGGGTTTGATGATCCGGGAGACGATGTAGAGGACGAGGCGGCCTTCGGGGGTAGTGGAGTGGATGGTTGGGCGGCCCGAGGCATGGCGGATGAGCTCGGTGATGCCAAGCTCGTTGAGGATAAGGCCCTCGTTGTTGAGCACCCAGTCCTCTCCGCCATAGTGGGATACATCGTCGCCTTGGAAGGGGAGGTCGGCGATGCGCCCAAGCTGCTCCACGGTGAGCTCAATCGGCGTGCTCTTGACAAGCGAGTAGAGCACGTCGTCCTCACGCCGGAGGTTGGAGTAGAAGGCCCGGATCAGCGCCGGGTTGATCTCCTTTCGAGCCCGGGAGACGAACGGCCAAAGGCCGGCTTGATGAAGCTGTGCGTCAAGGTCGTCGTAGCCCTGCAGCTCTGGGTAGCGCTCCGGGATGATCCGTGGTGGAGCCACAACCCGTTTAGAGAAGAAAGTGAGAAAGCGGGTGCGCTCCTCCTCGGAATCGAACCAGAGGTACGACCCATCGCCGTAGTAGAGGCGTTCCTCGGAGGATGACGTAGGCGCCCGGGATTTGGCTTTGGATTTGCCGGAAGCTCCTGCTCTGTTCTTATCTTTGCCCATGATGAAGGAAAATTGTAAGGAGAATGAAATATGCAAGAAGTAGGGAGAAAATTTGTGTTTGTGTGTGTAAAATTGAGGAGAGGAGGCTCCAATTTATAGGGAATAAGGCCTCCAACGTCCAGAATTTCAAAAAATATGGCTGTTGGAGCAATAAATGCAGGTGCAACGGATATTTTTTTTAAAAAAATTTGACTAGAACAGCGATGTTCTATAGGCGACATCGCTGTTGGGACAGCGCTGTTCTGCGTCAAGTTTTAAAAAAGATGGGTCAAATGGACAGCGATGTTGGATACCCTACAGCGATGTTCCAAAAGTTTCTGGAATTGTGGAAGGGTTTGAACCCATTAGAACAGCGCTGTTGGGTTTCCCTACATCGCTGTTGCTCAAAGGACATTGCTGTTGAAAAACTTTCAGGTTTCATAAATTAAAAGGTGTTTTGAAAGACAGCGATGTTGAAAGAGGGACAGCGCTGTAGAAAGAGTTTCTGGAAAGAGTAAGAGAAGGGAACTCCCTGGGACAGCGATGTTGGCTTGTTGTACAGCGCTGTTGGAAAACTTTCTGGCTGACGGTGTTTCCCTCAACAGCGCTGTTGTGTCTCCTGGACAGCGCTGTTTGCATGGTTCCCCCTGATTTCATGGACGGGGTACCTGCAAAAAAGAAAAAGTTCTCCGACGCTCAAGTTAGTAAACGTTTAATAAATTTAGATGCACAACTTAGATCATCGTGGAGTCAAGGATTCCGAGTTCACTTCGAATGCGGAAGAATGACTCTTTCTCTAAAGGTTTTGTGAAAATGTCGGCTAATTGGTTGTGTGTTTCAACAAACTCAATTTCGACATCACTTTTGAGAACATGATCTCTAAGGAAATGATGCCTAATGTCAATGTGTTTCGTCCTTGAGTGAAGAACGGGGTTCTTCGTCAAGCTTATGGCGCTAGTATTATCACAACGAAGAGGGACGTGATTGATACTAAGGCCATAGTCCACAAGTTGTTGCTTCATCCAAAGGATTTGAGCACAACAACTACCGGCGGCTACATATTCCGCTTCGGTTGTGGATAACGCAACACTGACTTGTTTCTTACTAAACCATGAGACTAGAGAGCTACCAAGTAAGTGGCAAGTCCCACTCGTACTTTTACGGTCTAATTTGCAACCGGCAAAGTCCGATTCGGAATAACCGACGAGATGACAAGAAGAGCCTTTTGGATACCACAGTCCTACGTTAACCATGCCGACAAGGTATTTCATGATCCGTTTCACCGTGGTTAAGTGCGATTCCTTCGGACATGATTGGTACCTCGCGCAAAGGCATACGCTAAACATGATATCCGGCCTACTAGTGGTAAGATAGAGAAGGGATCCGATCATACCTCGATACTTTTTGACCTCTACTTCCTTACCTTTCTCGTCTTTGTCAAGATGGTCAGACGTGCTCATTGGGGTCGCCATGGCTTTAGCGTTGTCCATTTCAAACCGCTTTAGGAGCTCCTTGCAATATTTAGCTTGGCAAATGAACGTGTCATCTTTCATTTGCTTGACTTGGAGTCCCAAAAAGAATGTGAGCTCGCCCATCATTGACATTTAAAATTCGCTAGTCATTAGTGTTGAGAATTCCTTGCACAAAGACTCATTAGTAGCACCGAATATGATATCGTCTACATAAACTTGAACCAAAAGGATGCTATTGTTTTTACTCTTGATAAAAAGTGTAGTGTCAACCTTTCCCCTTTGGAAACCACTATCCAAAAGAAATTTACTCAAACGTTCGTACCAAGCACGGGGTGCTTGTTTAAGACCGTAGAGCGCTTTCTTGAGTTTGAAGACATGGTCGGGAAACTCAAAGTCTTCAAACCCCGGGGGCTGGTCAACATACACTTCCTCATGAATAAAACCATTGAGGAAGGCACTCTTAACATCCATTTGATAAAGTTTAAAATCCATAGATGAAGCAAAAGCAAGAAGTAAACGAATAGCTTCTAAACGTGCTACGGGTGCATAAGTTTCTTCGAAATCAATGCCTTCTTCTTGATTGTAGCCTTTAGCTACGAGCCTAGCTTTGTTTCTAGTGATTATTCCATTTTCATCAAGTTTGTTACGGAACACCCATTTCGTACCAATAACCGTACGATCATCGGGTCTTGGCACCAATTCCCAAACATCATTCCGTTTGAAT